>WBNM01006491.1:313005-444470 GCA_013399055.1 Ramphastos sulfuratus
GTTGCTCTCCCCAAAGCAGAAGGAGGGAGAGCAGAAAAACATGCGTGGGCAAGCCAGGACATGTACAAGCCTGATTTGGCCTGTTTAGGCCTACCATGACACCCACCCTGGAGAAGCCAGTCCCTTCCTGTGCATTCACTCTCCTTTGTGCTTTCGTGGCATCTTACACATCACCCCTGTTTGGTGGCTGTGACCTGAGAGGCATGAGAAATTAAGACTCAGATTACAGAAAAGTCCCAAGAAGTAGAGATAAAATTAGCTTCTATGTAGAAGCCAAAGGATCAACAGTGTGAACAAATGTGCCAGGATATAAGAATTATGATGTTTTTAGGTACAACTTGTGAACATTTAGAATCCTCTCCAAAGATCCACTTTGCCTTTAATGGGGAGCCAAATACCCTTATCTGATTTCTCCCCTGGGCTGCTGAGAACACTGTAGGAACATGGGACTAAAAAGATGCCATAGGTCAATGGCACATGTGCCAGCTGTGCAATGCATCAGCTGATTTAGGTTTCCTCTAGGCCTCCTAAGTACCCAGTGCAAGAACACTTTGAGATTTTGCCTTCCCTGCTCCTACTGAAAGGCTGGCCGAGAACGTATCCTCAGGTGGGTAGACTCCTTTTCTTAATTTCTGGTTGAAGTTCAGCCTTTATCCACCTGGCCTTTGTCAGTGTGGCCCTATAGTTTCAGTTGTTTTTTGCTTCTGGTGTTCAGTCTCTCAGCTATTTATACACAAAATCCTGTGTTTTCTCAGCACCCATGCTGCCTTGTGACACAAGCAAAGGCACTCTTCCCTCTACATAACTGAAAGACTCTCCAGTATTCTTGATCATTCCACTATCTCTTATCTTCACCTCTTCTGGTTGGCATTAACTTTTCTTAACTATGAGTGGTCAGGACTACAAAGAACATCTCCTCTTCTTCACTGGCAATAACACTGAATACTGCAAGGACTGCAGTTACTTCTTTAAGGAATGCATCACATTAGCATTTCACAGACTTTCTGCCACCAACTGGTACATCCCCAACTCTCTTCTTTGATATTTCAAATCAATTAGCCTCTAGCTGTATGCTTCACTCTGGAATAGTGAATTTCACCCTATTTCTATTATTTTGGTTATCATGGTTATTCACTATTCTCTCCAATAGTGGCAACTTTTCCCAGCACTGTGTCATAAATTCACTTCATGAAGACCTTTATTTTCCTTTGTGTTGGTCTTTAATGGGGCTGTTAAGCAGGTTGGGGCTCTAGGCCTGTCTGAGAACCACAACTGGGACCTCTCTCTAGCCCCAGAGCTCTGCTTTCAGCACAGTGTAACACTCCCTCCCCCTCAGCAAATCCTTCGACTGATAATTCCTTTACTAATTTCCATCTTCTTCAGTTTAATTAACTACTCAAGGCACAGATGCAAATGCCTTTGAAGTCTCTTGAGATAAGTTGATAAACAGGCATACAATGAGCAATATAGGATTTGATCTCATCTCTGCAATAGCTGGCTTTGGGTAAAAGCAAAAGATGCCCTACCTCAAACTGGTTGAAGACTGGGATATACAGCAGAGAGCTGAGACAGCTGGTTTCTTTTGGTCAAAAAAAAAAAAGAGGAGCTTTTTGAGAAAACAATGAAACTTTTTCCTGAAAAAAAAAGGTTGCTGTTGCATGAAAATCCACTTTGGAACATGGCTATGCTAGTGAGAGACCTGGGGAGGAAGCACTGCCAGTCACCCCAAACAAAGTGTCCTTTTTCTGTCAAGACTTGAATAATATTTTCATACTTTTATAATGGAAGCTTGTGCCCAGTCAACACTGTTTTGAATGGCAGAGAGATGTCATTATTTGGATCTATTTTTAAATTCTGAATTTCCCCCCTCCATTGTTTCTATAATTAGCCAAGAAGGTCTGCTTTTGTCTAAGGCAAGCAGGACTGGACCCTGCTATCAAGATAAGGCAATGGAGGACATTCCTTGGCTGGAAATTTCCCCAGAGGGAAGATGAGACCTTCACTTAAGGAGCAGCAGGAAAATGGATGTTCTTCTTGTCCTCCTGGTGAGCACCACACAACTACTGGGGCCCATGGAAAGGCAATCAAGGAGGCAGGAGCAAGCCTGGATGTCATGAGCACAGCCATGGAGACCTTCCCCAACCTCAGTAGCAGTTCTCTCCAAAACACATACAGTGAAGAAACCACTTTAGACTTCTATAATCCTGACAAACTCTGTGCTACTTTCCTAACGACTCTTGGAAACAGATCTGTGCAAACCTTCAGACATTCCTGAATTCAAGTTCATATAACAACTTTGCACAGACAAGAGTCACTTGGGGCTGGGGGGAGGTGTCAAGAAAACTAATAGTCTGTATGGCTGGTAGGGCATTTAAGCTCAGCCTGTGTACTGCAGCAGTAACATCAGCCAGTATCCGCAGGCTGGAGTGGCTGAACCTGCTGCACTATTTCTTTCTGCCTGGTGGAAAAGTAGCAAGGTACAAGTGGCAAGGTGCAAGTGGTACACATCTGCTTGGAATGTCACTCCAGGCACCACACAACACCCTTGCCATGAAATATAATGCAGCTGACATTCAAACCATTTGCTTGGGTAGTTCTTCTATTGTTTAGGCTTGGAATTTCTATGTTAGGAAACTTGCTTGCAGTGCAGCCCCTGGGGCAGGAGGAGGAGTGCCTGGATGCTGTGTGTGGGGCTGTACTCCAAAGGATGGAATTATTGAGCAGGAGCCAGCTATTAAGGTGTGCAAAGGTTTGTGTGTGCAGTGACATAGTTAATGGCTCCCAGAGGTGCATGCAGGCAGATGGCCTCTTGCTCACACGTGGCTGGAAGCATTCAGAAGTTGTATGTGACTGTGACAATGTGTCCCTGTATGAGACTGAAAGACAAGCTGCATGCAGTCTAGATTTTTTACGTGGTTTTCTCAAAGTTGGGCCTCCATCAAATTTAAACTCTGCTCCCTGTACCTCTCTCAAACCCTTCTTTTTTGATTGAAGCCTATAATTCAAAGTGGTGCAACAAGCCACACACACACCTATCTTTTCTGGACACTCTGAATACTTAGATAGGAGGCTCTAGTGAGTTGTATCACAGCAATACAGCTGGAGCTACAGGCAAGTGTGCAACCCTACAGGCAAGGCAATACTGTGTACTCAGGAAAGGCACTAGAAACAGGACAAGGGATGATTTTGCCCCTCAAAACCTACCCACTACAAGGCGTCCTGGCCAAGCCTTAATGTTTAAGAACCACTGTTGGTCACCAGCTTCCATGGACTTGTCAGACCCTTTTTGAGCTTAGGTACATAATTGGGCTCTTGCAATGAGCCCCATGTTTATTTTTCTGGGGAAAAGTACTTCCTTGCACTGTAAATCTCTACAGTACAACAGCCATAAACCTTCTAGTGCAAGGAATACAGTATACCCACTCCTTACTTGGCATCTCTCAGTGTTTCACAGACGTCTATCATACCTCCATGTCTTTGCTAAGATGGAAACTCACCTATAAAAACTAACAGTGTTTTTTAATTTTCTTTGCCATTATCTTTTCCCTCCTCAGCACAGGCTCCTTTTGTCAGTGTATCAAGCTGAGAAGACTTTCGTGTCTGAGGTCCTATGCTCCATGCTGTGGAGCCCTGTAGTCCAGCCCACCTGGTGGAGAACAGAGCTCTGCTGTGAAGAAACCTCCTGTGGCCTGAAAGTCCTTGAAGATGGGATTTGGTCTGCTTGCATCCAGGGTGGGATAAGCAAATACGAGAGATGCGAATCATAAAATTATTTTCCCCATGTGTGTTCCTGGGATCTGAGCTGGCAAGCAATTTTAATTACAGCTCCTTCTAAATATATCTGTGCTACAATTACAGACTTGCAGCAAATGATGAACTGCAAGTATTGCCCCAGCAGGCTCTTCCCAAACAGACCTCTGTGAGATAACTGGGAAGGCACGTGGGTGAGATTCATCACACAGGAGTCAAGTCTGATCTGGCAGCTTAGTCTTCACTTAAGGAAGAAAAGGCACCTCCCTCTTTAGCACAGGCTGAACTGTTCCTTAGTGCTGCTCACCTCTCTCTATGGACAGTAGCAGGAGCTGGAATAGCTAAGCTGGAGCAGGCTGAACTGTTGGATAAATGAAATTTTGTGAGATTAATTCCAGTCTCAATTTTTTCTATTAAGAAAACTTCATTTAAAGGCAAACCAACAAGCATCATGGCTATCACTGACAGGAACACAAAGAAAAGCAATTGCTAATGCTGCCTGTTTTTTCCCAGGTTTATTCAGTAAGACCTGAAGGGCTTGTTTCTCCAACAGTAAAGAAACTCAGAACTATCTCATAATACTGAGGCTAGCTGGCAGATTTAAAAGGTATGATATACACGCTGGGTAAGTGCACAGCACATACCTATACACGCTGGGTAAGTGCACAGCACATACCTATACCACAGAGGTATTTTTTGCTACGGAAGGAAGTGTTCCTTTCCTCCAGATCAAATAAACAGCTGGTTATGCAGGAATGTGCCCTCCCAGCTGCAGATAAAAGGGAGATGGCCAAGTAACCTCCCAGTGCCCCAGCTGCAAGCCCATGTACTGGGCTGGTAACAAACTGCAGAGATGCGGCATGAATGAGTGAGGCAATGGATCTGCACAGGAGATGTCTGGGCAGATTGTCACATTTCCAGCAACACCTTCCCAAACAGCCTCACTGAGACAGAGTGTGACGTTCTGCACCTTTCAGCAAATACTGGACAGATGCCACTTCGCCTGCCAGAGCACACCTCATCCTTCTTCCCTTGCCCTGAACACACACTGCTGAAGGTTCAAAATAATTAAGCCTTTACAGCTGTCAATACAATCTTCTACTACTTACTTCTTCCTTACTTATGAAATATACCATTAACATGAACCAATATGTCACCAGGCTCTTTGCACTAAGAAAAACATCAGTGAGTGATTTTGCTTTTAGAATTAAATGCATTTCCTTGTCTCTATAAAAAAAACCCTCAAAGAAACAAACCAACCAAAATAAACCTCAAACCCCCTCTGCCCCAAAAACATCAGCAACAACAACAGAAACAATAAAAACCTCAACCCTTCCTCCAAACAAACAACAGCAACAAAAAAAAGAAGAAAAAATCCTCATGATCTGTGCCTGTCTTTGACACTTTCAATGTTAAAGAGAAGGACTTTTGCGGCAAGCATCTTTGCTTCATAGTTTGCAAGATCAAAACTCCTTGTTTAAGTTTTCAGGAGCTGTAGGCTTCATATTGTGGAAGTGGAACAGAACTGACTTCAGCTTTTAATCTTTCTCTTTAGTGTTACCCTCTGCTCAAAATGGCCTCTAGACAAACTATTTATTTTTGGGTTAATTAGATAACTTGAATCTATGCTTGTCACTCCAGTATGGATTATAAGACAGGTGGACTTTGGATATGTAAAAATCATGAGTATCAGACATATGGGCTTTCCCAAAGGAATATGGAGGCTAGAAATCACCAGCTCTGAAGATAATATTCTAGACAGGCAAAGTTTCCTTTGTTATTATTGCAGGAGTTTATCTAAGGCTGCATAAAGTTCTTAATCCCTAGTTTTCTCTCTTCCAACACCATCAGAGAGGAGCTCACTTTTTTGCAAGAATAATTTGCTTATGGCATCCTCACCCATGGAACTAGTATGAAAAGGAGAAACAGGTAAAGAGGAGTGAAGACAGCTACTGTTGGCAGGGAATCTGAAGTGTGCAATATCTGACAACTGAAAGGGGAAAGAACATACATATATACAATAATATGCATGCCTCTTATTTGAATAATAGGCAAATTAATACCAATTGCTATTTTAATATAGCTGAAGTACAGACTTCAACCACTCTAAAATAATATCAAGACATTACAACACACTTTCAGAAACTAGAAGAAGTCAGACGGACAGTGGGAAATGGCACTCCCTCAGCCCTTGAATAGATGGGGATTATCCTGGGTATAACCACATGCTACATCTTTCCCCAAAGACAGAGAAGTGTGTCCTCTTCCCAAGTTTCAGGTGCCTGCTTCAAAAGAAGCAAATTTTATCAGTTAAGGAAAATGAAATCATGTTCCCTGGCAGATATTTCAGTAATAAATGCAGAAAAAAAAAATCCTAATTCTCATCTCATCTGATGGTACCTGTTTGTTAAACACTTTTAACTTTTTACCTTCTCCAATGACAAAAACTTAGATGTAGCTTGATTTTCAAAAAATATTCAACTATTTCTGTTTTCAAACACAAAGTCACGTATAAAGTGGTCCTAAAGAGAGATAAGTTTAGCTCACCTATCCTTTCTTTAAATAAAAAAGGGTTTTTTTTAGAAGGTTGCTAAGCATATACTGGCCTACAGCCACATTGGGATAAAACCACTGGAATCTCTTGTTAGAGCTTCGAGGGTTGGCTGGAGCTCACCTGTGTCTCCCAGGTAGCACTGGCTCTAGCCAAGGAGAAGGAGATGTGGTTGATGACTCAGTGAATGTTAGATCACAGAAAACAAAACAAGTAGAAAGATTTCATTCATCTCCACGGTTTCTTCTGAATGGATAGATGAAAATGTGGCACCAGACCAGGAGATGAAGTAGCTCAAGTGTCACAAGCCTTGACTTGGTGTTGAAAGCTGTATGAAGAGGATTAGTTCAAATCTAAGATGAATCAAAATACTGAGACACCAAAAGCTACAGACTGCTAAGTTACAGCAACACCACCACTGAAATACTGCTGGCTGATTTCACTGCATTTCACTCAGATTCATAGAAGTAAAAGACCTTGTCCAGTACTTAGACCCTTTTCAATTATGTCTGAATGTATTTTCTAATGGGTATAAACATATTTTTGTTTGTTTGTTGACTATACAGATGTCATGTATACCTGGTTTGATTTATTACTTGTGTAGAAGTCTTGAAAGTAGAATCGCATCACAACTGTGACCAGCATGGAAAATCTGCCGCAAAATCTATTTGCTTTGGAAAATTTTGTGATGGAGGAAGCTGCTATTCCATCCTAACCATGGCTTCAAACACTCCTGTCCCTCATCTGCTCACTGAGCCTGTTTTCAGACGGGACACAGTAACTGAGGGAATGTTCCCAGTCTAACAGTCTGGCTAAATTGCTGTGGGCAGCCGCACAGGCTAAACTGGACAGTGGTGCACAATGGAGCAGCAACCATAAATATGTGGGCAATGTCGCTTCTCACACTCCACCTTCAGTCTGTATGAACAGGACACTGGCATTTTCACTGGCTCCTGTGGCATCTTCACTTTGTGAAGCACTGCACATCTGAACTAGCATGAACACAATATAGTCCTTATTTTTTGTCAGCAAAAGCAGAGACTAATTTTCTGCTTTCTGATGTCCCACCTCACCAAGTCAAGAGTGCTTCCCTCTGCCAGGGATGACTTACAGACCACCTGGTGATCTGTAGACACTTAAATGTCATCAGAACTTCAGCTGGAGGAAATCACAGAATGTTAGGGCTTGAAGCGATCTTGAAAGATCATCTAGTCCCACCATCCTGCCAGAGCAGGACCATGTAGAGCCGGGCACACAGGAATGCATCCAGGTGGGATTTGAATGTCTCCAGTGAAGGACACTTCACAACCTCTCTGGGCAGTCCATTTCAGTGCTCTGTCACTCTCACAGTGAAAAAACTTTTTCCTTATGTTTACGTGGAACCTCCAGCTTGCATCTGTTGTCCCTTGTCCTATCATTGGACATCACTGAGAAAAGCCTGGCTCTGTCCTCCTGACACTCACCATTAATGTATTTGTCAACATTTATGAGGTCACCTCTCAGTCTCCTCTTCTCTAAATACAATTTTGAAGGTTTGGGAAAGAGTCTGCAAGAAGCTAAGAAAAGTCTCTCATCTATCTCTAATCCTCATTGCATTTCCACTAACTCCATTTTAAGATGTACATATAATACACATAATTTATATCAACCAAACATAAGTCACTTTAGAATTTGCAAGGGTTACAAAACCTGCTTGGGTGCCTCAGATGACTGAAAACATCTGCATCTATCACAGGCTGTCATCATGCTTACAGAATGGAGATCAAAAACGCTTATTGAAGAAAATATTAGCTGAGAACTGCAGTGCTGACTGCACTCTGACTGCAGCTATGCTTAGGGAAAAAAAGAGAGGAAATTGCATGTGCTCCTCCTTTTTAAAGATTCATTTAAAACAACCAAAAAAAGGCTTTGGTTACCCTGAGATGCTGGCATTCTCTTCCTGCCTGTGTTGGGGTTTCTGCCGCTTTTGAAGCATTTCTGGCCCAGGTCCAAGACTGAAGGATGGGAGAAATGGATCCTTGTTAAAAGCATGTGTTTGTTCCATTTTATCCAGCTTGAAACTTGCCTTTTTCCCCCTCTCTTCTCAGGTTTTATCTCAAGTACATTGCACCAGTGAACTGGGAACTAGCAATAAATTCTGACCTCTTTAAAATGTCCTCACATTAATTTAGATTGAAATCCTCATTAAACAGCAAGATAAATTAATGCATTTAGTATGCCTTTACGAGGAGGCACAGAGAAGCTGACAAGCAGCCATCACTCATGTTTTTCTTTTATCACAAATGCTTGGGGACAACCAGAAAGATCTCAGAACAGTAAAAAAGAAATACTATTTCAAGCAGTCAAGTTATGGACAACCCCACCCCTGTTACAAAATGCCCTGGATACTGAAGACTAAAATAGACTCAAAAGATGATCAAATCATAGAAAGGGAAGTCCATTTGGTAGTCATAAAACCAAACGAACAGAACATCTAGGGTAGAAAAGGAACCACAACAAGTTTCTGGAGCAGAAAACACACAAGATAACTTTGGTGCTTCCTCCATCAACAAGGGTGCACCTTACTAATTGTCATTAGCCTAATTACCCTGGGATGCTGTTAAGACTGAGGTAAGAACTGAAGTGAATTTTACTGTCTGGGAAAAGAAAGTGAAGAGACTGGTTGCTGACTCAGAACACAAACCCACTGAACCACAGCACACTTGCACTGTCCCAGCCATGGAGTGCTATCCAGAGCCACCTCTGGGTCCTGCTCAGCTCACCAGGGATGAGGCACCCCACAGTCTGCCACAACTGGGACTTGGGGCTTGCACAAACTCCTTCTGGCACTATTCCTCTAAAGCAGAACCCTCTTCTTGGTGCAAATCCCCTTCTGCTACCTTGTTGTGCCTAAATATCATAGAATGGTAATGTTGGAAGGGACCTCAAGGATCACCTAGTTCCAACCCCCTGCCATAGGCAGGGACACCTCCCACTTCCAAAATGCAGTAGGTCAGTGATTAACTTAATTAGGATAGCAACTTATGTAGCTTTTAAGGAAAAGCCATGTGATACACCTCTAAATGATGACATCTAGATGTGCTTTCTGAACACAGCTCGGACTGAATGAATCAGATCACATTATAACCAAACTCATCAATAGACAGCTCGTCCAAGTGACACAGATGAAGCTTTCTCTTTACAAACACAGTGGTGAGTGAGACCTGAAAAATCTCTGCATGTACATGACTCTAAGTAAACTTATAAAAATACCTTATACTACTACTGCAACAATAATAATTGCAGTTTACTGTCAGATCTGAGCACAGGGAATGGAAGACAACCTGAGCAGCGCTCTCATTAGGGCTCTCTGTTAAGGAGAACCTACCCTGCATATTGACTTTTCTTTGCCTGCTGGGGAGGGGATAATTTGACAATTCGCCTTTGATTCCCTCAGGATGCTCCATCTGGGCTCAGATCAATGGGCCACCCAGTTGTTTCAGCTGAAATCTGCTTTGAACTTGCCAACTATCAAAGAGTTGTAGAAATTTCTAGTGTGCTCAGTAGTGGTCAAGTAATGAACATTCCTGGAGGAACGAACTTTGACTTGTGTGAGCTGTTCAAAAGGATGCAAGTACTTTTCTGTGTAGTTTAGGTAGGACAGAGCAAACTGAAAGACCTTTCCCAGTATTTGGGAGAGCTGAAAAGATGCTTCCAGTCTGAAAAAACAACTGTGGATGTTGAAGGTGCTGGTGAAAAGGGACCTGAAGAAGGAACAACTCAGTGGCTGTGCATGTTCTTGACAGTTTTTGTTCTGAAATCTCCATTTATGCCATTTAACTGCTGCACATAACCAACAGCTTATGTAGCTGACTTCCTACACTGTGAATGCCCATTTCAACTACATGCTTGGCAACTTTCTGTTTATGGTCCTCCACTCTTGCTAGAGAGGAAAAACAGCTCAGCTCCTTGTTAATGAGATAAAGGGCAATCTTCACTTCATTTAGAGCTCCCTGTGTCCCTCTGAGGTGCTCCAAGGCTCACGGCACTGGACCCTTCACACAGAAAAGAGTAAAGACTATAAGGAAAGGGTAGCATTTGTGTGCCACTATCTCAGAGGTAGAGTCCTCTGTACCTGACACACTTCACATGTTCAGTCTTCAAAGCCTGTGACCTTGCTGTCTTGATCTTTTGCTGCTATTGTTTGTTTTTTTTTTTCACGTAATGAATGAAGGAATTGCTCTGCATGATTTCCATCTGCCCTAGCACTCCCTCAGCTTGTAATGGTAGTGCTACCAGTAATGCAGAGGTGTCTCTTTTAACTGACTCACAGGCAATTGCTTAGGTTAGATACCTGGAGGTCTCAGCTGAGGTGAGATGAAACTCACCCTTAGTTTTCAGCCTCCCATTCAATTAAATAAATTAACATGCTATGCTCCTGTGATCCCCTACCTGCACTTCTTTATAAAGGCTTGGGGAAGGAAGCATTTGCAAGCTTGATCGTGCCTTAGTTCCTACAGTGATACAAGCCACTGCTGCTGTAGTGCTGACAACAGGGAAGAAGTCATTTAAGGTCTCTGCAGCTGCTTGATTTGTGACACAGGCTTCGACATTCCTTAGCAAGGCTTTTTGTGCGCACTCTCACAGCTGAGTGTGCAGTGTGTCTGCAGTACCTCTCAAATGACACAAAGTGTCACAGGAGCTGGTACATGCACATGGAAATCTGTGCAAGTGGATCAAGTGAGTTAAAAAGAATTAGAGCCCCCCCCCCCAACCATTCAGGGTTTCCTATCTGTGCCAGTTCATCCTCTAGGATGGAGCTGGAATGTGCTGGCAGATTCAAACCAGCACTATCAGAGAGAGGGAAAGAGATGGATGGTAGCAAAGCTCCTACCAGTCTTGTGAAAGGAAGGGGAAAGCGGCTGTCAGCATGCTGCCTGCATGGGAACGGCTTAGTGAGCCTTTGGTTTACCAACTCCTAGAGAACACATGCAGGAGACAGCCGACACAAACCTACTGAGGTCAGGAAAAGCTTCAGTAGGATCCTACATGTTCTTTGACATGAAGGTGTCCTTGCCAGGCTTGAGAGGTTGGCTGGTGCAAACCTTATGAAGCTCCACAAGGCCAAGTGCAAGGCCCTACACTTGGGTCTGGGTAGTCTCAAGTACAAATATGGGCTGAGCAATGACTGAATTGAGAGCAGCCCTGGCAAGTAAGATTTGGGGGTGTTGATGGGTCAAAAACTGAACATGAGTCAGCAGTGGGTGCTCACATCCCAGAAAGCCAGTTGCATCCCTGGGCTGCATCAAGAGAAGTGTGGCTAGCAGGTTGAGGGAAGTGGTTCTCCCCCTCCGCTCTGGTGAGACCTCACCTGAAGTACTGCATCCAGCTCTGTGACTTCCAGAGCAAGACAGACATGGACCTGAATGAGCAGGTCCAGAGAAATTCATGAAGATGAGGAAGAGGCTGGAGCACTGGCCTTATGAGTTGTCTGGGAAGACCTTATAGTGGCATTCCAGTACTTAAAGGGGGTCTACAGAAAACAGTTTGTGCTTCAGCCTGATGGTGAGAAAGAGAAACATGGGTTCAGTTTTAACCGTGAAAAGCCATAGCCCTCATCCCTTTTCCTCTGCCTCCAGGTACACAGGCTGTGCAACAGACATTGAGATTAGACCACCTGCAGAGCACAGACACTATCAAAAGCAGAGCATAAGCTTTATAATTAACTTTAGTTATGTTACTGAAAACTTTAGGTCTAATTTATGTTTCCAGTCCATGACACTTCTATCACTTGGTTTGATCTAACAGCACTCCTCTTAAATAGGCTGCTTTAAGGTTTACTGAAGCTGACACTGCATGACGCTACAATATCATTATTATGAACAAAGCTATTTGTTGTTCATTAGCAGGATGACAATTAGCTGCA
Organism: Ramphastos sulfuratus; assembly: GCA_013399055.1. Classification (NCBI taxonomy): domain Eukaryota; kingdom Metazoa; phylum Chordata; class Aves; order Piciformes; family Ramphastidae; genus Ramphastos; species Ramphastos sulfuratus. The sequence continues at coordinate 325,212 of WBNM01006491.1, forward strand.
AGTGTACATGGATCACAGGACCCACGCCTCTGTGCTAATTTTATCTGAAGTGCCTAAGGACATCAAGGCCCAGATGGCGCTAATGGAGGCAAGCAGGGAGAATTCTGCACAGATCCCCAGGCCCAGGCCAGTGTCCTACCTGCCTGGGCCTGCACCTGCACAGTCACAGCCAAACTCATTATTTGCTTTTGTGGAACTTTCTAATCCCACACATTTTCCTCTCTTTCCCCCTCACCTTTCTTCTTTTTCTGCTGTGGCCCTGAAGGGATCTGAAGAGCTTCTGCTGTCTGGTATTAAAACTTGACACCACAAAGCAGGACACTGAATTACCACTACCAGATTTATTTTTGTCTGTCTGTGCCACATGAGGTTTGAATGGGTTTCTGAAATATCACTGTGGCAGGCTTTGGGGATAACAATACTGATTCTGGTCTTCAACCAGCTGCCTTCTCGAATATAATCAATGTATTCTTTTCTTTCCCCACAGCAAGCATAGATAGTTTATATTTGAATTTTTCCATCTTTGAGAACATGTTTACCACGGCTTCCTTGAAGGACATTGGATCTCATTTACTGGGACTTCCTCTGTTCCGCTCTCACTGTGAAGAAAAGCCCTTTATGTTGATGTGACACTATAAAAATCCCTAATCATAAAGTTAAAAATAAACCCCCCTGCTAGAATAAGATCAGCTGAATATAGTGAATTGCTTTCTAAAGCAGTATTTGGTTCTGCCCTGCACTTTCACGTTTATTGTCAATTAAATTAGTTTTCTCCAGCAATTCTGAGGCCTTTAAAGTAACTGTATGTCACTGAATATAAAAATCATGGTGTAGTTATTGCATAAATCAGAGTTAACACCATCGCAGGTTGTCTCACTTCAAAGGTCTAACTCCCAACACAAACCTGCTTTTTACCACTCAAGAATTCCCACTAAGGACCCATTAAGACCCCAGAGCCTGCCACTCCTACCTGGAAGAGTTCTCCAGGTATGCACTGGGAAACTGGAGGGCTTCGGCATGTGTGGTTTTACTGGGGCTGCAGCTGAGCACAGCATTGGACATTCTCACAGGCCCTTAGCTGGAAAACTGGAACTACTCCTTAGTGCTTTGGGCTAAGCTGATATCTGAGTCCTCTCTGCCTGGCATAACTCCCCAGACAGTGTGCTGTACTTGCACTCATGACAAACAGCAGCCAGTGACACTGGCCATGTAAGACCTGACCTTTACAACCGGAGCCACAGAAACCCTTTGACACCAGCAGAAGGAAATGCCATTTGGTGTGACATTCAGCCCTAGCCATGACAACACACACCATTACCAGAGGTTGATGAAGGCATTGGGGTTCACAGTTCCTGCAACATCCACCAGCAGCATCCTAATGTCCCCCATTGCGGTAGTCATAGCGAGTGTGTGTGTGGACATCATTGCTGTCTGCACCATTTTCTGCCTTTTTTCTGCAAAACCAACTGATTCTGAGGAAGCATTTAGCAGACAAGAGGAAGGGATGAAGAACACGTAGTGGAATTCTTCATCCAGGGTATTTATTGCAATCTTGAGTCATTCGCTGCGGTGGAGAGTTTGATTCTCCAATAATTTCACACTACATAAAAATCGAATCTGTGATAATTTAGGTAGGCTATCAAGTACTGCTGATCTTGACCATAAACAAAGCAAAACCAGTAATTGCTTTCACTGAAAAATAATGTGTGTTTTAGGGTTTTAACACTGGACTATTCCAGGGGAAGGAGAAGAAGATTGGAAAGCACTGGTTTCAACAAATGTGAAATTGCACAAAAAGTAGCAAAAATTAGATGACAATGAATTTCCACACATAAAAGTGAATAAAAATTCTGCAATATTGGCTTCTTCAATTTAATCCAATCAGCCTTTGAGATTTCCATTTGTTTTGATATGAAAAATATCAATTCCTCACAATATTGAGTTTCCCAATCACTTCATTGTGTTTCCATTAATAAGAAAAAGCTATTGATTTAAACGAGGCATACACAACCACCACTTTTCAAACCAGAATTTGTATTTTCCTTAAAGGTTTTTCTTTTGGTATGCTCTTAATTATTAGACTTCAATGACACAATAGTAAAAAAACCCCAAAAAACCCAAAACCATGCCCAAAGAGTTAAATCTCAAGCCCTTGCACTGCGCCAAAGAGGGTGTATACAGCTTCCATGTCTGGTGGATGAGGATCACCACATACAAAGTGAAGTGAATGCTTAAGCACGGCCCCTGACAAGCACCTGATTTTTGGAGGAATTTTCTGTGAGGGAGTTAAAAGTAATGATTTATGGCCATGACAAAAGCTTTCCAGTTATGTGGCTCACAAGCTGCATGGCAGATCTTGGTCGCTCACAGTCAGAAGTGTTGCAAAATTTAACATTAAGGTTCATGGACTTCTGCAACTTCAGGAATCAACACAATCCCCAGCCGAAGTTAAGAAGCCACAAGGAGGGCTCTAACAAAACCCACTAAATTCAAACGCCTTGTATCTTTTTAGAATTTAAAATATGAAACTTCTCTTCCTCTACTGCCAGAGTTTTACTCCTTCCTCATTGCTGTTCCACAGTCTTACAAGGCTAACTTGGGTGCCATTAATTCCTCAAAGAATTTCAGGGTTATCACACAGAATTTCTACTTTCACTCACAAAATATTCCTGTAAACTGCAAAAGGTGAGTCTAGGGCTCGATGATGCAAAAATTCCTTCCAACAAAATTATGAGCGTTAAGATTTTGCAATAGGTGGGCAGACTGAGCATCCTCAAGGCAAGAAGTAGGAAAGGCCATAATACACCCATGCATCCTTGGGGCTGCAGAGCCACAGCTCTGCACAGGAGCTCACCTTGAGTCACACTCTAGTTTAGACTATAAAGTACCCATTATCCTCGCTTGGTGCCTATATAGCTTTTCTTAAATTAACACAGATGCCATTTCCTATTACAAATAATTTGTTCCACAAATAGACATTTTCAGGAACAACATCTGTGCCTCTGCTTAATTTGCAGCCGGCTGGCATCTTGCAGGAGTCAATGGCAGAGGTCACAACAGTTAAACTAGTTGTGAAAATTGAACTTTGTGGGATCAGGGCCTTCATTTGTATTTTGCTTTTGTCTTGTCTTGCCTGACGCGGTTTTTGTGCTGTTTCAGTGCCACGGTTCTCACGGGGCGTGGGGGGTCACTTGAGGGGGATATTGGCAACGCCAGCCTTCGCTCCTCAGCTACTGAGCTCAGCATCAATGGCAGCCGTAAACATTTTCTAAACCACTGCAGAAAGTCTCAGAGGCAGGTTTTTAAAAGGTAATCTTTAGGAGCACTGACTTTTAACTGTTGCATGCTGCTGACAGGGCCCTTGCACATGGGTCTCCAAGCTGCTGTAATAAGAAATGGAAAAACAGGGGCCACGCTGTGCCCTGGCACATTCCCCAGCCCAGGCAGGCACAAACTCTGCCACACTTGAGGGCTTTGCGGATCCGCTTGTGCCTGCAACACGACCGCCAGCTACTGCCGACTAAACGTGCCCTGAGACACAAAGGGCGCGTGCTGTGTGCTGTACTCCTGTGTCAGCAAAGAGCATGTCAAAGCAGCCTGGGAAGAAGGACATGCCCATCATGAATGGTCTTGTGAATGGCACAGATAGTGCCAGCAGTCCTCAGGGTGGGATTCACAGTTTGCGTTGGGTTGGAAAGGATCCTGAAAGGTCATCTTGTCCAGGTCATCTTGTCCAGCTCACCTGCAGTGAGCAGGGACACTTCCAAGTAGATAAGGGTGCCCAGGAGCTCCACATTAGCACAACCACAGAATGGCAGGGGTCAGAAGGGACCCCTGAAGATCACTAAGCCCAAACCCCCTGCCAGAGCAGGATCACCTAAAGCAGATCACACAGGAACACATCCAGGCAGGCCTTGAAAGTCTCCAGAGGTGGAGACTTCATCACTTCTCTGGAAAGCCTGTTCCAGTGCTCTACCACCCTCAAAGTAAAGATGTTCTTTCTCATGTTTAGATGGAACTTTCTATTTTCAAGTTTATGCTCATTACCTCTTGTCCTGGTCCTGGTCACTGGGGACCAGTAAGAAGAGTCTGGTCCACCCTGACACCCACCTTTTAGATATTTGTAAAGTGTAAGATCACCCCTCAGCCTCCTCTTCTCTAACCTAAATAGACACAGCTCTCTCAGCGTTTCCTCATATGATAGATGTTCCAGTCCCCTCAACATCTTAGTGGCCCTGCTCTGGACTCTCTCCAGTCTTCATATTTCCCCCTCACATGCTGCCCTCCATATTCTACTGCCGCAGACCAGTCTCCAAATCCTGGCACCAAATTCACCTCTCGTCTGGCAATTACCTGCCATAGTGAAACTCCCCTGGGGTTGGAAACTCCTGCCAACTGGTCAGGGACACCTGGGATCACAGCAGTTATGTCATCAAGGTTCATCCTGCACCTCCATGTGCCTCCCAGAGGCAAACATTAACTCACCTGCTATTTAGAGTGGTTAAGGGTGGTGTGGCTTCATATGTCAAACCTGAGCACCACAGGGTAAAGCTTTTCAGTGGCAAGCACAGAAGATAAGAGGTCCCCAGGGGCTCAAAGGGTATACTGCTGATGTTGTACAGCAAATAATAGATACCAAACTGCTCTCAAGCAAATTTGTTTTATGGATAAGATCAGGAGATTTTAAAAATCATTCCTTCCTCCTTTTCCAATTTTCTCCACTCCCATAATCTATAATTTAACGTCTGGTATAGACCTGATGGATTGCAGTACTGTTGATATACTGCAATAACAAATAAACAGTTATTATTAATGGGACTATAAATCAACCCCTGTGCTAGCTAATTGTAGTCATTTACATTCTACCTGCAATGCTGCCACTGTCATTGCAGCTCAATGTGGCATTCCCTGCTGCACCCAGCCACAAAACCACGGGCACGTGGAATCCCATGGCTGCTCTGTCCACCCCACCTCATTGCAGGAATGAAGGGAAACTTTCTGCAGCACAATGGCTGTATGAGACAGAATTCTAAGATAAAAATGAATTATTCAGGTTTTGATCTCTAATTTGCTGCTACTGATATACGGAAAACAATGCTAATGGAGTTGGTTTGTCAGGACATTCATTTTTCTTATTGCTGCAAAGGAATGGGCACACCAAAGGATGACACTGCAGCAGAGCCTCATCATTCAGTCAATATACAGTTTGCAGCTCCTCAGATGTAAAAGTTCAGCAGCTTAGCATGTAGCCGCAGGCTGCTGGATTCCAGTGATGATCAGCCACAGTGGTTAATCATTTCACCTTCACGTTGTGGAACCCCTCCATGCATTCCTTCAGTGTGTCTACTGTTGTGTTGGGTTTTAGCTCTGGCAGCTCCCTTGGGATCTTGAAAAGCAGCAGAGTTGTTATTTTTGTGTGTGTTTGCTGAATGGGTAAGACAGACTTTGAAGGTCTGTGAACTATCTGGGGTTTTTTTTCTTAACTTGAAAATCCTCAGAATCCCCTGCTAACAACTCAGGTGACCTGGTTAAATAAAGTCCTTGCACCACTCTGCTGTCAGGGGTGGTGGGCAAATAGAGTGGCTGGTATGAACAGAGGTGCCAGCTTGAGACACTGCTCAGTTACACAGTGCTGGCCTGACCAACACTTCATTTCAGGTTTCTCCTGCTCCTGATAAAAGTGCACCACATTTCCCCAGGTCTATTTTCCCCAGTACTTCTTGCCCCTCATTAACCAGAAGGCTGGCAAGAAGAGCAGATGCAGGATACCAGGCAATCCCTGTTGATGTACCTGCTGGCAGGAATTTTCTTTCCTTGGAGTACAGTGCCTTGGTTTTACGACAGAAGGCTGCATCTTAGGCCACATTTCATGCTAAAACAGTGCTGCTTAAAGGTTGGTATCCTTCACAGCACTGCAGGATGCAATAATTCCCTTTTTCTTCGTGAGCTGGTGTAAAAAGTCAGTAGACTGGTGCCTGTCCTTCTGCAAGGCCACAGCTGCATGGTGACACAGGCATCGCATAACAGAAGCTGATTAATTGGTAGGAGGATGCAGGATGGTATGCAGTTGGGATAAGGCCTGCACTGATAATGAGAAACAAAATTGTTCACTTCCAAATTTCCTCATGCCAAAAATTATGCCATAATAAGCACTTGTCATCAAAAGAGGAAAAATTGTTTCAACACCAACTTTCAGGAGAGTGGGAAGAGAGGAGAGCAGCAGCAGGAGATGTGTCATCTCACTGTTTCTCCCAAGCTCTCTGCCCTGGAGTTAGAAATTCTTCCAAGTCTCTCTTCCAGGATAAAGTTCATCCCCTCCCCAGAGGCTGTTCCTCCTAATCTTTAATGTGTTTTCATTGCTGAAAGAGGAGAGTGTATCTACTACCAAATCTGCTGTTGACTTCTGGTGGGGCTCATCTAGGCTTCTCAGCTTAAAAACACACTGAATTATTTTGGGCTGAGCAAATATAGACAGTAAAATGGACGTACAATTTGTGAGCTTATTCTCTATTATTTTATATAAGAGAAAACTCTGCCACTTGAAGACACCTCCCTTCCTCAAGGGAGGTTTTGCAAACAACCCAAAGCATGGGAAGCATCCAGGTCAAACACCAGTTCTTTAATCCCATCAGAAATACATACACACAGGCTTGCCCAAGACACGATCCAGCCTTCTCCACCCAGCAGCAGAAGGTGAACAGCTTTTATCAGTGCCAGATTCACTATCTGTCCTCTAGTGGTTACTGGAGGGGCACCAGCCAACCCAGTGCCTCCCACCATGCTGGAGTATACCCTGCAGAGCAAAGCCAAGATGGCTATTGAAGCTCTGGTGATTCCTATGGCACCTCTCACAGCCCCTCTCCTCAAAGCTGTGATGATCCTCATCACTGACCTGCATGGCTCCTCTTCCTCCTTCCATCTGCTCCAGCACAGATGTGAACCTTGCTCATTCCTCTTGGGTAGGAAAATAAAGGACAGTGGGTAGAGATTTTCTCAGTGATGAAAAAAGGAGGAGCAGGAGGTTGGCTTGAGACTGGACATGAAGAAAGGAGAATGAAGAAATGCACCAAAAGCAACAGAGGCAGGCTGAGGTAAAAGGACCGAGAATGCAGGATGTGCCCACTCAGGCTGAGAGCGAGACTAATAGCAGGAAAGTATGAGACAGAAAAATATACACCAAAGGAAGAAGCTGTCAAAACCATGACAGGCCTTTTCTACTGCACCAGGCAGCTTCCATGTGCTCACCTAGCTGGAACAACTTCACTGAGTACACAGTTATCTTGTCATAGAAATAAACAGCAAACTGTAATTAAAAATACTTCAAGAAAGGGTTAAGCAGCATCACTCTGAGTGGCACATTCCTCCAGCAGTAATCTCTTCTATTTTTAGGAGATTAAAAACCTAAGAAAGTATGGCAGTGTCTGGCCCCTAAGTTGCAGAAATAACAAATCAAAATGTCTTAAAATTGGTAATTTGGTAGATTAAATTATCAAAGCTTAGTCTGTTAGTGTCCACATCTGATAGAACTTTGATCTCGTTTATATCTTAGAAATTGTTTCATGGACTAACTTTGTTGATTATCTTCAAACTGTGACAGGTTTTATTCCATCAGCAACTCAGTTGCCTCCCGAGCAACAGCCTAGTCTTTAAAGTGCAAATGAAGAACCAGGGAAGAGAAGAAAGGATGGAGTTTTTTGAAGGAGATGCTGGATGTCAACAGAGGTCAGAGCCTTAGGTTTTATTTCTTAACTACATATGTACAAATGACCTAACAAAATTAAAAATTAAAAGCTATGACCAAGAAAGGAGAAACGGCCAGCTACAGTGTTTCTGCAGATGAATTTGGCCACACCAGCCACAGCCACTTGGACAGTTTTGTGGAGGAGATGATAGAGGCCACAGCAGATTCCCTCCTGGAAAGTCTACACCAGCAGGACCTCCCAGTGAGTGGGAGGAGAGGTCAGCCTATTCCTTTACTCAAATCCATAATAGCATGTGCATATGAGGAAATGTTAAGTAGAAGGGAGCTTTTAGATGTGGCAGTGCATTGCCCATTAAGGTATCAAACGAGGTGGCCATAACCCTGGAAAAGCAGTTTATTCCATTTCCAGTTCTTCTGGAAGCAGAAAAGGTTCCAGAGTAGATTAGAGGGGGAGGAAAGAGGTTAGAGAGGAACTATCTGCTGATGACTGGTGCAGCTGGCTCTATATCCTTGGCTGTTGTTGCTGCACAAACTAATACGCCAGTCCTGTGAGACAAATGCTAACCCAGGGCTCTCCTCAAGGCCCTTTCCACCTGCTCACAGCACTGCTGGCAAGGCTTGAACATCAGCTGCCTAGTGCAGCTGGTCTACCTGCTGCCCAGCCTCTAGGCCACCAAAGGAACTGTTGGGGCTGCCTTCAGGAGCTGCCTGCAACAAAATCTGCATGGCAGGGCTGTGGGGTGTTGCTACCACCATGCTGTGATTTTGTGATTCTGTGCTTGTCCATTCCCCAGAAAGCAAGCCTGTCTAAATTAATGTGCTCTAACTGCAATGAGCAACCAGTATTAGCTTGACTTTTGAACTAGCCTCAACACCACAGGACGATTAAATCTTTATTTTAACAAGATTATTATGGTTTCCTAGGCAATCTGGTGCATACAAACAATGGAACTACAAAACAGTGGATAAAGACCTATCACTTCAATTCCCAGATACTGCAAAGCATTACTTGCCCTGAGGGAGCTCTGTGGGAAAGATACGCTTCAAGAAACTTAACCCTGAAGAAATGAGCTGGAAGCTTCAAGCCTGACCAGTGTGAACATGTTTGAAACCGTGCAGCTGACATACAATCTCCAGCCTTACTGACTAAGATACTTTACTTCTGAGCCAAGGTTTTGCCCAAACCACGTGAAAACTTGCATACAGGCCTAGAGACAATTTACATGTGTACACCTCTATCTTAAGAAACATGATTCTGCACCTGAAGGCTTGCTATATGATTTTTAAAGAGGCTTAACATTAACCTTATTGTTGTTACGTCATGTTACTGTGCTTCATCTCAGCAATAGCTTGAGTCAACTTCAAATTATTAACCAAATAGACATGCACAGGTCCCAAGGGCATGATGCCAAAAGCCAGCAGACAGTTCTGTAAAGGAATATGAATCTGTCCAGAGCTGAAATTCAAATCAGATTTACTCTTCCACAAAACCCAAACAGCTCCTCCACCCCAGACTTTGTATAAACTGATTGAGTTACAAGTGTGTGATTTTTATGACAAAACTGACAAGTCTCCTCTATGTTTGACAGTCCTTGTCCTCTACTCAATCTGCAGCCAATGTTCCTAGAGAGGACCCATAAATCAGCATCACAGCCCAACAAAACACCCCTTTTGCTGCTCAGGGGACATTTCTTCCTCTGCAACAGAACCAGTAAAACATGGCTAGCAGCATTCAGCAAGCTGCTTCTGCACAAATACTCAAGAAAATTTCAATGCAGTCCACCAAGACAGAAAAACCTCAGTTTTATTATTAACTAGTCACTGCCTATCAACTTTGGTCCCACCTAACATTCAAGAAGCACAAAGAGATTCCAGTGAGTCACACCCTAAGACTCTCTCTCCCATCCAATAAAATCAGCAAAGACAGACACTTGGCAACATACCCAGGGAGCGACTCTTCCATGGAACTGAAATCTGCCAGCCCCACAGAAAAAATGATCTGACTTTTGGGAGTCAGATGTGCTTTTTACCAGCTCTCTCCTGTGCAGCTCTGCTCCTACCAAAGGGCAGTGACACTCAGAGTGTAGAACCTGCCAACACATGCAGTACACCAGTGCTTCACGTTGCAGTACAACATAACTCGTTGTTAACCCAGGAAAATGAGAATTGCCTTCTTGGGATTTTGATGGGGTCCACTCCATGCGTTCACCGTACTTAGTGCTGCTGTCTTACACAGGAGCTAACCACAAGCTGCTGCTGCTGAATTTACATACCTTTAGTACAGTAGATTGTTCATCAATTTAATAGCTCTACTCGATTTTCTTAATCAACCTCAGGAGACACCTTCTGCATTCCCTAAATGACCTAATCTATGGAGCCCCACACAGAATGATCCTTTTTTCCCCCTCCCTTCAAAAGCTGATGGCAGTGATAAATCACATTTCTACAGATGAAATCAATGCATCACAGAAATACTGCTTGGAAATGGAAAGATTGCAGGAACACCAACTCACATAAACCAAAAGCTACAGGGCTCAGTAACCATTGGGAAGGAGAAGCACCTTCTTCCCTGCCAAACAGATTTGCCTTCATGTATCTCACCTTCACGTAGATGCCAACATGCTAAAGGTTGGAGATCCTGTGGCTCATTTCAGAAAGAGCAAGAATCTCCTGGATCAGGCCTACAACCAGTCCTCTCCACTGCATGATTAACATAAGTTTGAAGGCTCAAGGCTGTGCAGGAAATGAAAATTATTACAGCTGCTATGTTTGCCTTCAAAGGAAATAAAAGTGAGATCTTCAGAGCATGACATCACCCTCATCCTTCAACACAAGTCCCTGAGGCCCAGCCTGTCTCACAGACAGTCTGGATTCTGCAAAGTAAGGCGTATCTGAGAAGCAGCTTTTAGCAACAAAGTACACATCCCCACCTGCATGATGCTTCCACAGCCGGAGGGACTCTGAGCCTAAAAGTGCCTGTGGATCATATAAAGGCTGACCAAGGTTTTTTATTGTCAGAGACAGGTGAATTTCTCAGTTGCATCACAAGAAGTGCCATAACTTGCATTCTGGTAATGCATATCTTCCAGAAGACATGTACAAGATAGACTTCATTGCTCCTCTCTGAAATATGTTCCACCACAAGTAGGAGCCTTAGGGAGCTGAACCTCACAATCAAGCTCATTGAAACACATTGTGTGGGAGCAGCTGCACTGGAGAAATATTTGTGCAAGAGTTTAGCAGGAAGCACAGAGTTTCTCTCTCTTTAGGGTGCAGTGGAATACTTCAGACACCAGCAGCAGAGATGAGGGTCACAATCATACTCTGATGCAACCCTGTCCGAACAACTTGGACAACCAGAGTGAACTGATGGAAGGTGTGTTTTGCACAGAAACCCACAGAATTTCTCACGAATGGAATAAATTATTTTTAAATTATAAAAGTCCCACATAATTTTCAGTGATGCTGTGATTGCTCCTTGTCTTTCAGATGAGGATTTGTCACTAGGGCCTTTGGGATTGAAGACTGTCTCTTGATTCCATATTTATGCAGCATCTACTAACCTTAAATTAAGGCTTTGATAGGTGCTGTGTCTGTATCTCTCTGCACGGGCACTTCTCCAGTCCTGATGTTACAGAGTCTCTGAGCAACAGAATGAATGTTTACTCAATTATAGTTGTTTTCTCTGGAAGATTAATTAGCTTGTAGTTTCTTGGCAAATAGTGCCAAGGAATAGAAAAAAACCCTTTGGCAAATGGTGCCAATAAATAGCAGAAGTGAATTTCTTCATCCTACAGTTCTTTGCCCTCCCAAACAAGTTCCCTTTCTCTCTGAGACCCATGAGCACTGGTGCCTGTGGTCATTACAGAAATATTCCCAGCGCCGCAGCCTGCCACAGCCGATGACAGCTCTATAATCTAGGTGCAATCGGATCTGGTGCCATGCTTAAGTCAGCTGGTTTGTGTTGGAGGTTTCAGCGTGGCATGCCTTTTGACTGATGTAATCCTCCATGTTTTGTCTGAAAAGTCTGCCTTTTTGTCTTCTGAAGCCTAGTGAAAAAGATCTGTATTTTTCAGGCTCTCCTTGGCCACAGTGACAGTTTGTGGGAGGCTGCCACATGTAATTCAGAAACTGGGGCTCATCCCTGGGCAGTGTACAGAGTGCTTGTCCACAGAAAGGTGACTTTCAGCTGAAACCAACCCAAATTACTGCCTGGCTTTTTTGAAAAAGAGATTCAGCTATTCAGAAGCAACAGACACTTGCCAACCCAAACTAAGTCCCACCGACAAACTGACTCTCATCTGTTTATTACTGAGTATTTACCACCTTGCAAAACTGTGAAAAGCTGAAGCACATTCCACCTAGGGCAACTGCCAGGGGCAGTTTTCCTGAGAAAGGCTGAGACACATATTCCAGTCTTGCTGATGCCATGGGAGCCACCCCTTCCAATCTGTGCCCTTTGCTATAAACCCAGAACCCTCAAACACAGTCAGCCTTTTTATTTAGAGCCACTGATTGCATGCCACCCGCACCCTGTCAGGCATTGTGGTTTCCTTTGACATTACTGGATTTGCAAAGCCATTTTGTCAGCAGGCATAGAGGGAAGCTCGGACTCTGTCTTCTCCCCTCCAGCGAAGAGGTACAAGACCCACTAAATTAACGTGGATTTTAACAGGCTGTGCCCAACGTTGCTGCCTATGAGGTGCAGAGAGGCAGGTTTGCAAGCTCTGCTTGCCCACTCCAAAGGATAAAGGCTTTAAAAAGAGTGGTGCTGGGCTAGTTTCAGAATGCACTGGAGTGCCAGGGGCCTGTCAGACTGGAGGTGTTCAGAGTACATGGTTATCAGGGCATTGCAAACTGTTGAGTTGCCAGTTTCTGTTTAGGGGCAAAATGGGCTTTTATATGACATTCGCACATTCCAGTGTTGGTGGCCTGGGGACCAGCCCATGGCTACCCTGCATAGAAGCTGCAAAATGAAAGGCCATTCCCTTTTGAAATCTCACAAATAACAGCACACTAAAGTGAGAATATCCTTGTTTCCTCTTGCTACAGGGGGGGTCTGAAAAAGTTTGCAAGGATTCTCTGTAATTAATTGCTCCTGTACCCAAACCAGCAAACCAATCATTTCCATCACTTATGTATGCATGTTTCTGTCAAGGGAAATGTAAATTTAGAGCTGGCTGAGAATCACTTCCAAGGACTGCACAACAGCATTGGAAGTTATTTATTCCTTTAGCCTACTTTTTAAGGGTACCTTTATTCAATTTTAACACTCAGCTCCAATATTTTCACATAACATTGGATAAGTCATGCAAATTACCACCTTAGTGATACAGCATTAGTAGCAATCAGCTCACAAATCACAAAGACTTCTCTTTTTCTTACTAGGTCACTACTACAGAAAGACTGTTTCAGAAAGAAAATAGTGGACTAAACTGTACAAAAAGCTTTTTTAGGGCTGACTTGAAGACCTAGCAAACAAGACCAGAGATGTCAGCAGCTAAAGGCAGACAGCAAACTTTCTGTATATCTTTTTTCATTGTTAGCAGATTATTGAATATACAATACATAATTACAACCCTGTAAAGGACCCACCCCAAAATCTTGGCTGCTAAGACTAGAAATGCTTCCCAAGTGCTGCCCTTTCACACCTACTCACACTGCATTTCACAGTCTAGCAAGATAGGCAGTTACAAAACTGAGCAACTGAAAGTGACCTTTGAAAATAGCCAAATGCTAATTTCCACTGTTGTTTTATGTATCTCCAACAATTTATCCATGACCTGACATAGCTTCCTTTAGATCTCCAGCTTACCTGTTTGCGATCATGCATGTGTAATGTACGCTTGGCCGCAGCGGTGCCTGCAGCATGTCCCACTCTTGTCAGTGCTCCTCCTTGACCTGTTCCCATATAACAGAGCTTGATGTTTTGACAGGTCTACCTTAACTGTCCATGCAAAGCAAAAACTGGTGAGCCAGGGATAAAAGCTGCTTGGTGAAGGTGAAAAAGACAATGACTGAGAACCTACCTGTACATCCCTTACACACTAATCTGCAGGCATAGGTTGGCCAAGGGGAGTCTTACAGCAAGGGGCAAGTGGTGAAATGACAGTTCTGGTGCTGGTCTTGCTGGTTATGCTCAATGAGTTTTGTGCAAATACAGAAAGATTTGGCCATACGAGTATTTAACTTTGAGTATAGATCCCAATATGGTATATACTTGTTTCTTCTTCTTTAAACTTTCCATACATCATGCTGTTTAGTTTATTTGCTTATCTATAAGCATACAGATAAAAAGTGAAACTTAATAAAAGTATTTGGACTTTAAAAGCCAGGATTTGGGGCTGCTTGCATACATAATGTATACACTACATACAAAGCCACGACTAAAGAATTGTGGTAAACTTCAGAAGAGCCTCCAGGTGATGATTCATAATTAAGGGGCTTGCTAAGCCTAAAGCTACTGAGAAAAACAAACTAGAGTAAACCCAAAACACAACCAAATGCCTGTTATACTTACATCTAGTACTAGACACCTGTTGTGGAGGATTTAAAAAATGCCATTAAAGCATGTGATTCATAGGCCATAGGCAAGTGATAGAGCAGATAAAGAACAAAACAACCTGGTGCGCAGCTTGGTGTGCTGGTGAGCCTCACACAAAGCACCAGTCCTGCTACTGTGACACACCCTCCATGTTCCTTAAAAATGGCATGACTCAAAAATCAAACCACAAAAACATGTTTCATAAGAAATAATGTGCGATGGCAGGTTGCCTAGGGCAATATTTAGTATTTTTCCTGCTGTCAGCAGGAAATCTGGAATTTGCTCCCTTGCCAGATGAACACTGTCCACACTGAAAGCTAGAGGCAGGCACAGCTGAGTAGAAGAGAATAACACTTCTTGGTTGCTTTCATTAAAATTACTTACTTTTCATAGTATTTCACATAATCCAGCTTGTGCATCAGGCTTTGCTTCAGAACTCATCCTCTGTACCCAGTTGAGAGAACCAATTACAGCTAAACATTTGAAAAAGCTTCCTGGGAGCGTTACAGATGATCAGTGAGCTCTAAACCTCAGGAACACTTCTGTGCATGTGAGTCTTCCCATGTCAACTCAGAGCTTTTAATTTTTCAGAGATGTTCGGGGATGTGAGCCTTTACTTAAGCCAACATTTTCCATTCTCAACTGTTCAAAACAGTTTTTTATAATTAAACCCAAGCGATGCCACAGTGGGAACCACTTGGATGATGAGCTGCTATACAAGTCAGTCTGTCAAGACCTATCAGTTTGTTATATATCAACTCAGAAAAATAAATTCTGCATTCGTGGCAGAACTCATTTAAGTTAATAGCAGATTATGGATATTTCCCTCAGCATGACACACATACCCTCAAGATAAGGCTTTTTCAGCAAAATCTGATTTGTAATTGCTGCACAGAAAAAAAGAAATGCCAAAGAAAAATGTCCAACCTGCCCTTAAAAATGAACAGAACTCATATGTAAAGGCAAAAGCTGCTGCGTACGTGTACTCTGCTGAACATGCTCTAATTGTATTTGCACTGCAGACTGTCTTACACAAAGGCAGAAGGAAACATTAACCAAATCACAATGAATATCCTTTATGCATGCCAAGAAAGGAAAGGAAGGCAATAGATACAGCAGAACATATGTGTCGAATGAAATAAGCCACAGTTAGCTGCTCAGCATTTTTTGGTTAGAAGGCAGGGAATATTTTCAGCTGGGGTCTAGTTGGAAGTCCTCTAAAGGAAGCGTTCACACCAACTTCAGTGGGGTTTTGGATCACATCCAGTGGATCCTGAATGCTGTTAAATGATGGATGTAAATACATACCATCACTAATACTTAAAAATCTTACTCTAAAAAACTTTCTGAACAGAAAAATATAGATAAAAAAGCAGGAGATATACAAGGAGAACTGTTGAAGGGAAAAGCAAGGTTAAAAAAAAAAACCCACAAAGAAACAAATCAGTAGTGGTCTTAAGCTGGTGATGGGGAACACAACTCAGAGGCAAATGAATCCTGAGCCCTGGCTTCAGGTTCCTACACTCTGAGATACTAAAATTCAACCACCAGCCTCCATGTTTGCACAGAAATCTATGTACAAGTTTGGATTCAGAGAAACAGGCAGAAAAAATGCAGCTTGTTGCCCATTTATCCAAACACATCCACATCGCTTTCCTTATGTTGTTTGTATCTGTTCTTCCTACTCGCTCTTTTGAGATCCCTGTGTTTCTGTACCCAGATGACATGTGGTAAGGCAATCTGACACAACAGCCATACCAGCATTATCCCTTTTCTAACTCTCAAAACCCACTTGTGTTTAGTTCACTTAGAAACTCTTGGGATGGGTCCTTAGTTTGTTTAAATTACTTTTTTAATTGGTCTTCTTAGTTGAAGTTTTCTCTTGACATTGTAAGTGTTTAAGTGAGACAGATAATTAAACTCTCATTTAAAATAATTAGTATAGTACCAAAAAAAAAAAAAAAAAAGAGAGATTTTTATCCCATGCCTTAAGGGCTAGGGGTCTATCGAAGGAAAGAAGTTGATATGAACCAAAGAACTGACAGAAACCCAGGGCCTCTAGCAGAGTGTCAAATGAAGCCTAAGCTGCAATTGATGCATCAGAACTACAACATCTTCTGTGGTCACCAGCAGATGTTATTGAACAACTTCAAAGCTAAACACTAAGTACAGAAGAAAACAAATATTCTTCTGTACTAGGAAAGAGATTAGCACATCACAGCAAAGTCTGCAAAATAAATATCTTAACTTCTAATTGTAGATCTCAGCATTCTAATTACTTATTTGCCCACCACACACATATTTGTATCCCTCTGCTGAAGAGTGCAGGAGGGGTCTGCGCTCACTGAGCTGTTGAACATTAAGTTGTACAATCTCATTACATGTGCACTGATTACAGCTCACAGCAGAGAGCCCTGCTGCTGAGATGTTGCTTACAGAGCCAGCTCAGCTCTCCTCACAGGCAGCCAGAAAGGGCAGACTCACTCAGCTCTTGTTATTTAAAAGTTTAAAAAGAATGCAGAGCTTTTCTCTTTGTGTGTAAGATGAGACTTATTCTGTCAGAACTTTTTCAACATAATTTGTGAATAAATGCTTTTATAAAACTGCAGAGACTGCATTTATGGTTAGATACAAAAATCAACAGATGACTGTTAAGTTATTATAATGAAGAACCTGTTTGACAGGATTACAGTCATTATTGTAAGTGATTTACATCCTATAAATCACTTCTTTGGGGATTTGCTTTAATTTTCTTTTGGCTGGCAGCACTACTCATTCTTTTCCTGATATTTTGGAAATGAAAGTTTGGAACATCTCACATATGTAGAATGCATAAATATTACGAGACAGGCTGAGAAAAGCTGTCCTGTTTGTCAAGTGCCTTTGGCTAAAGGGAGCTTTGAGCTTCTTGTACCATCTGTGTCCATATCCACATCCACTTACTACATTCACTCCTGTTCATAGAGTTTCAGCCTCTAAACCAGGTTCCCCAGCTGAGTGCAGCTTGGTGGATCTCAGCCAGTTTCAGTGGAACTTGGCTGATTTCTATCAGGTGAGAAACTTGTGTCTCACCCCAGGAATTATTTCAATCATTTTATTCAGATGGAAGTAGAATCACAATGACCTGAAAACAATCTATTACCACATCAATGGAGGAGAAGAGAAAATGTGGCAGCCTCGAACAGAGCAAGGATGGGTTTCATGTGTCCTGAACCTCCTGCCTGCAATGCCAGAGGGGAAATCCAGGCTAGGCTGGGCCTTAAGTCATAGGAAAGCATTACAAACACAAACCACAGTCATGTTTGATTTGCAGTCAAGCTAAATCAAAGGGGAAATGTATCTGTAAAGTCTGGATAAGCAAAATTTGATGTGGTGCAGAAAATGGAATCAAAATCAAAGGGAAAATAATACCAGGGAAAGACACTTGGAAATAGAGAGTAAGTTCATCACAGTCCTAAAGGCTTCAGGTATCCTCTGTAATTAAAGTTTGTTTCCAGCTGAAGTCATCTTCAGTGTACAGAATGTAATGAGGAAACACAAATGAATAAAAACTATTTAATATGTGAAAGGTTGCAAGACTGAGTCCTAACACCTGAGCTCTTCGTCCATTAACTCTCAGATAACCCTGCTGCTCCACAGCCCCATGTGTTCCAGTCTCCTTATCAGGAATGCAAGATGACAGCTAGTTAACACAGAAGGTTTGGATGACCATTGTAAGCTTTGTCTTGCCCTTTCATTGTGTCTTGGATTCCAGCGTAAACTGAAAAGATGCAAAGGCAGAATTTTTCACTCTCAAAGCCCATCAGGGATGGAGGTTCTGTGCCCAGAAAGTGCAGAAGATGACCCAAAACACAGAGTTAGCCAGCTTGGACACAAAGTATGATATAGCTGTGTACCAGTGTTATATGGTAAAAAGGGTATTATATTCTGAAATGAAAGCCTGGAAAAGTGATGACTAGAGGGATAAAAACCTGATTATCAAACTCCGAGGAAGTTTCACCTTGAAACTAGCCTTTTGGGAACCATAAGGATGAAACAGGATCAAGTTGAAGGGGAACTGCACTATCTTGGCAAACAGACCATGACCAAATGGCTGTGGATGAGCAAGGGAGGCTTGTAAATGCCTGCTGGGCCCCATGTGCCCTGCTGGGTCCCTGCTGGGGAGTTGCCTGTGTAGAAAATGTTCTAGATAAAATCCTTGCCTACTCCCCAGAAAGACCAAATACTATGGTGCCTCCTCATCAGACATGGTACTATGGAAAAGATGAGTAGCATCTAGGAAAATTCTCTAGAACTTCATAGTTTCCTTATATATTTCTATATAGAATAATCCAGGAGAGCCAGCAAAAACACCATGCCTCCAAAAATACCCTCCCAGTTGGAGTTTGTCAGATAGGCACTTTCCATGGGACCGCAAGCCACGTGTCCAGCCATTAAGCAACCAGCCTTGCCATCCAGTGAAGCCTCTAAGCTTTTGGTCACAACGATGGGAGCTGTGGCCATAGGCAGCTGAGCAGTTCTGGGATGCCCAAGCATCGCCTGTGTCTGCAGCCAAACAGCTGCAGCATGGCTACTCCTGAATAACCATTCCCATCTCTCTCCTGGTCCCAGAGGAGGTCGGCAACTGCTCCCTCATCTCCATCTGGAGAAGCAGCTGGAAGTGACACACCAAAGGAAAAAATTCCAGCAGGGCAAAACCAAAAATCCCTCAACAAGTCAATTTTTATGCCAGGAAATGTTACCAACCCAAACCCCACCGGGTCTCACCAACTAGTAATTTAATTATTCAGATCTCTCTCTGATGGTGCAGTTCTTTCCTCTGAAGAATGGGCTGGAGACTGAGCCCTGTAGGGACAGGAATGCCAGTGTGATCTTTACATTCCTCTCCTTTCCCTTCTCCTCCCAATTAAAATAACTTTTTTTTTTCACTCCATGAACAATTATTTTGCTCTTCAGATCACCTCTCTATTTTTCACGTGTGGCAGAAGTGGTGAGGACCCACATGGCTGTGCCTGACTAAGTGCCTGGTTCCTGGCCTGGCTTTGCTCCCACCACACCTTTGCTCCCTGTGATCTGCAGCATGGTGGGCAGCAGCTCTCCCAGCTGTCAGTGCAGCCCTAGGGAGCAGCAGGGGGGACTCCAGCACTGGCTGGCTGTGAGCCTGGGCAATGCACCCCAACCTGCTTTTCCTGAGCTAGAGGAAAGGCCTGATCCCTCCATGCTGTGGCATCCCCAAAGGAAAGGAACAGTGAGTCTCCAGAAACCCCCATGTGTTTAGTCATAAGGCTGACAAGACCCCTTCTTTTTTCAGGAGGCTGTAATACCCTTGGTCTTTAAAACCTGGAGTCAGCTCACTGAAGTTGATGCTCCTTGGGGAGGTTTTATCAGGCTTTTAAATATGTGGCTTGCTCTCTAAGAAAATGAACAAACACATCAGCTCTGTATTTCTCCTGGAAATGTGAATTGTTATCTTTAGCAAAAAGATATTGTTTTTATTTCCAGGAAAAGGCTCCAGGGAACAGTGCTTATATCCAAACAGTGCTTATAGCCAAAAACTATGTTATTTCTTAAGCAGCCTTCATCAGAGGTTGTCCTGAAACTGAGATTTACCCTGAAATGACCCAGATGGTCATGGACAGAGATGGAGAGAAGTGCAAAAAAAAAAAAAAAAGCCCTCTAAGGAATGGAAGCAGAAAAGGAGCACTTGGTTAAATTACATAAACCTCACCAATGTGCAGCCTCCCCACACAGCCTGTGCCGGCACTGCCCAGAGCCCTGTGCCCTTCCTGGTACCATGAGATGAGCCAGCTCCTTCTGCCAGCAGTCCTGCCATGGGGAGCTGTGTGAGACCCCTGCACTACTCAGACAGCTCAGCAGTAGCTCTGATTACCAGTGCAGCATGGGCTTCCACCACTGCAGGGCTCACAAAGCCTGCTGCCAGGTGATGTTTGAGCAACAACATTCGTTGTCTTCTCTCTCTGACTTCCCAGGATACTTGAGTAACAAAACTGTTTCTAAGTTGAAAGTTAATGTAGAAATACGATGTTTAAAAACATGAAACAATTTAAAAAGAAAACTCGAAGCCAAGGCTTAATGCACTGAATCATTGTACCCCTCTGCACAGGGAGAACAGCAAAATAAATGCTCTTGGCAGCTCTTCCCATGATGGACTGGTCCATCCAGATGTAGGCTGCATAGAAGACAGGCATTTTCCTGGTTTCTCTCACGCATCTGTGCTCTTCTCCCCACAGAATCCACTTTTGATGAACACTGGGTTAGCAAAGCACCTTCACTTCTGTTAAAAATCTCTCAATATTTTACCTATGTAGATGCTACCCAATGAGCAGATGCAGTGCTAATTGTACACAGTATTTAGGACAAAACTTTTAATTTCTGATGCTCAATCTTCCATCTTCATACACTGCACCTGTTTTCAGGTAGATCTTTCTCTTCTTCAAGTCTAACACTTCCTGCCTCAACAATAAAGCTTAGAGGAATCACATGCAGTCATTTGATGATGATACCTCAACCACACGGGGCCCAACAGGGAGCAGTGTGAATGGGGAGCCTCCTTGGTGACAACACCTAGGCTAGTGTAGGAATCCTCTTCTTTCCAATGGAAGAGTTGCCTCTGCAGTATAACTCTCTATCAGTGAGACTCACCAGAACACTGTGCAAGCTCTTGCAAATTGTTTTCTGAACATGTTGTTTTTATTTGTACAATCGTCCCTGCTCCATCTGCTCAGCTTCAGGCACATTATTAATGCAGTGGCAACCTGAAAAGTCTCCACTCCCTGCGCAAAGATCAATGTGACTTCAATGACGAGGCCTCTGAAAGCAGCTGATGTCAGTAAGAGAAACAAGGACTTTGCCATTAGCTACAGCATGAGCTGAAGAACAGCTTTGGAGATGAAAAGATGCCAAGGACTCACCAAAGAGTGAGTGAAAATGGAGGCTTCTGAGAGCATAAGAGGCTTGGCAGAAGCAGTCATTAATATTGGTGGTGGTTTGCCAACTTAAGTGCTGAAAGTACAAATGAATGTAGGGTTACAGGGACAAACACCCTGATAAACTTGAGATTCTGAAACCATAGTCAAGGGTGACACAGCACTGGAACAGGCTGCCCAGAGAAGTTGTGGAGTCTCCTTCACCGGGACATTCAAAATCCACCTGGATGTGTTCCTCCGTGACCTGCTCTAGGTGGTCCTGCTCCAGCAGGGGGCTTGGGCTAATGATCTTTTGAGGTCTCTTCCAACCTGTAACATTCTGTGATTCTGTGGATGAAGTATGTTTTCCAAACCAAACGCTTATATTCTGAGTGTTCATCATATGCCCATAAAAACTTAGGAGCAAAGAGAGAGAGAGACACACAACCTCTTCTAGCAGACGCAGACATGCGTAAGCTCATTTTAGGTTCACGAAAACCACATGGCAGCTGCCATGGTTGGCAAGCCCTAGCTTGCTAACGCCATGCTAACATCAATGGTCATGACAAGAATGGTCCTAATTTCCTCCTGACCCCCAGAGAGGTCAGCCACTGAAGATGGGCCCATGGAGAGACACTGTCCCTCCCTCTTTCCTGAGAAAGTGGTATCTCTGTGAAAGGAGACCTCAGATGACTTCTTCCAAGCCAGCTTCCCACCTCTCTGTGCTTTCCTAGCAGCACAAGTAATGTGGCTGCCTGCTTTGAGCAGCATGACAATGGCAGAAGGCACAAGCACAGCTTTTTTGCCGAGGGCAGCACAGGTTAATTCCCCTCTGTGAACATCCATGCAACAAACAGCAAAGGCTCTTCAGAGACTATGGGAGAGGCAAAACAGAGAATATGCCTGAGGTACTTCTGGTTGACCAAACCTTCCTGCTTTGCTTTATTTTGGCTTCGTCATTCAACATTCTCTTTATTTGGGGGAGAGTTGGAGCAAAATCAGTGCATCTGTTGTTTGGTTGGACAAACCTAAAAATGTGTTTTGTCCCTATATGTGTGAAGCAGAAATGTTTGCAGCTGTATGGACCTGCTTAGATCAGAGGTACAGCCTTCATCTTAGCTTCGCTGAGGTCCTGTACCTTTGCCAATCTATGCCAGCTAAAGAGTTGGTAAAAACCATGTCAGACCACTGAAATGTGTGGTGCAAATGTTTTATAACATCCTATGAAATCAAAAGCAAATACATCAAAACTAAGAAACAAATCTAATAAAAATATTATCTATTACTTAATAAAAATACATATTGATAGGTTTTTCCTTCCATGTGCATTAAAAGTAAACCAATAATTCCTCTACATGACTCTTGAAGTGCATTTTAAAAGAAGCTGTGATCAAGGACAATTGATTAAAAAGCCTCAATGTTGAATGTGCCCAAACATTTCCACTATCTAGTAAGATGTGGTTTCGAAAGAGAATTAATCTCCTTTATTAAGCCAGCCTCATGATAAGATTACAACCTTCCTTTTTGTCAAAGTTCAAGCCTATATAGGGTCATGCTATTAAAAACCCAGTCAAATTCCAGTATCAAGCCAGGTACATCTGAATCAAATTACAGTCTCTTATAACTGAAATAGATAAGCACAAAATTTAAAGCATTTAGAAAAAAAAGGTAAATTTAAAGTTTTATGTATTTTATTCCCTACTCTGACTTTTGACATTTTTTCTATTTATTATTTTTACTCCTGGATTCCAGCTTATGACATTGCAAGTAAGCCCATAACAACAGAGAATATGCATTTTGAGAAGCAGTACATAAAGAGCGAGCTCAAAATTCAAGTGGCTGGCCAGAATAAAAACTCAGAAATACAAAAATCAAGCCTGGCTGTTGTATCCAACAGTTTGGATTCTCTGATGGAAGTGGATTATTGACAGTTGCCCCAGTGAGACACCATCAAAGAGAAATCAGGTAAAGTAGAATTACAACATCTTCTTGGGTTGAGGGGTGGGGTGGTGGTGGCAGGAAAGAGTGACAAGCACTTAGAAAGCTTAGGACAGGAGAGGAGATAAAGGAGACTAGACCAGAAAGAAAACAAACTGGGAGGTAAGGAAGGCAGAAGTGCTGACAAGACTAATGTAGAGCAGATGACAAGGAGGACAAGGAAGACGGTTTGTGGTGAAAGGTAGGATTTATGTCTCACATCTCTGGCACCATTTCTGAACATTTCTGAGGGCACAACCTCCAAAAGGAACTAAATTTAATATAGACTATATTAAAAAAACCATTTGTGCCCCTCTAGCTGTCTCAGCTGATGACTCAAAGGTTTCCTCTATACCAGCTCATCTCTCCCATTTGTTTGACCCTAAGTGGGCTCATCAGAAATTTACAGCTTTGCTAGTTACAGCACCAGATCACAAACACACAATGCCTTCACTCAGTGCAGAAGCTCTCACCTGCTTGGAGAAATGGGCTCATTTCTTATGGCAGCCCATACTAAATGCCAAACTTTCTGTTCCCACAGCTCCTGTGACACTGAAATGCACGACAAATCTCTTCATAAATTTCAGAATAGTTTGTGCAATAAATCTTAACAGTCTGCTAAAACATGACCAGTTGTTGATGTCCCAGTGGATTCACTGGAAATTTGGTACCCCTGTTCTAACCTTCATTAATGAAACAAAAATTCCACCCCTCTCCCCCCCTGCAAAAGAGAAGACTACATAGAGAGAAACCCCATACGACAGCAGCCTCAGACATCAGAGAAGCACTATTATGGTCTTCTGGGCCTTTATGATAGAACAGCGCTTCTTTGTTAAGGCAAATGTCAGAGACAGGCACTGAACACACCCCTCAGACCTGAGCTTTCCAATGTACAACAGTCTGCAGTGAACAGCCTTGCCCACTTCATGTCATCGAAGCTCCAGGGTGTTTCAAATGCTAGAGGCAGCTGCCAGCTGGGCTTCAAGCACTAAACAACTGTTAGTTAAAAAAGGAAATAAACAATCATTTCGTTATCTACAGGTAACACTGAATCATCAATTCTGAAAACCTTCCCAGCAACTCTGAGGATCCAATGTGCAAAGCAGCCCATGGGGAAGAGCTTTGCAATCTGGAGCTGGGGCACTGTCAGTCATCCAGCAGCTTTAGCTTCTACCATCTCAACTGTTTTCCTGTAAATATTGAATCAGTTGCTAAGAGATTTCACTGGACAATATGATATCACTCTGTTATTGCACCAGTGACTATATATCATCCCTCAAAAACAGAACGGTGTTGTTTAAATCCAAACTTAATTTCTTGTCAATACAGCTGTGGTGGGAAAGTCTCAAGAATCCATTTGGTGAGCCAGCTCCCTTCAGCTGCTGAGCTTGCCAATGTAGCTTTCTCCAACATGAAATGCAATACCTTCCCATTACAATGGGAAATCCTAGAGCAGTTAGGACAGAGCTTAGGATAAGGCATGTTTTCAACAGCAAATACAATCTCTCCAGTCTAAGCAAACACACAGAAGTTGATAACAAAAGGCATGCTGTTATAATACATCACCTCTCAAGAACAGAAGCATACTCATGAGAAAAGCTAAACAACGGATTTAATTCCCTTAGAAAATCTGGTCTATGTTAATAATTTGGGATGTGAGATGGATGTGCATGCTATAAACTAGAAAATATTAGGTAATTATGTCATTAATGATCCTTCTTTGGTACCATCCTTTTATTTGAAGATTCCTAATGATTTTTACAGGCTCTTTTCATTTTATGAGATTTATCAGAGACTGTTTGCAAATAACAACTGCTACTTCATATTACGATCTCCAAGGAGTGCCAGTCTCTCTAGTCCCAGGAAGGTGCTTCAGTTCCCCAAGCTGGATGAGAGGGCCTGAGAAAGTCTTGGAGCTTTTGAAGAGATAAGTGAAGTGGTAAAACAGCAGCATTAGCTGACTGCTCTCCTTTCAGGGCCAGCTATGTTGGCACAGGCAACTTTCCAAGGAAGAGAGAGTAAGAGGTAAGAGATAGTGCTGGGATTTAGACCCTGTTCCAGTCCTCTGCATGACACCCACAGTCTGAGCTGTGAGAGAGTGGGGAACACCTGTCTTGCACTGCTAAGAAGCATCCTGTCCCACTCAGACATGCCACTGCTGCCCTCTGTGTCACAACACATGGTGGTCCTGCCTGCACATGGTACCGCTGGATGCTCCTCTTAACCATTTAACAGCCTAATGGCAGGGCTCATCAGCAGTTTTTGTCAGCAATACCTCTTGATGCATGGAAAAATGTTAATGCTCAAGTGGCTACATTTAAAATTCTCTTCCCCGGTGCTGATAAACCCCTCTTTCTCAGCTGTGCAGAGGACTCACAAAGAGAAAATGGTTTAAATTGGTATAATGATTTCTAAACACAGCCACTCTCACATATCAGTGATATTCGCAGTGGGCTGTGGCACATCTGTGCTCATTTCTCAGGGGTTTTACAAGGTTTTACAAAGTATGTGAAAGTTTGCAAAGGGCTTCTTATGAGAAGCAAAGCTTTCCCCAGCTCTCCACAGGAGCCAGATTCCTCTGGCAAACACTCCTGCTCCCACCCAGGGGCTGGGCTGCCGCAGCCTCTGGCCCTTCTTCCTCCTCCTCAGCAGGAACTGGCTGCAAGGCAGCCCACACAGCTTCAGGTAGGACTGGCTTTGTTAAGAGAGCCAGTTTGGATGAGATCAGATAGAAGTCACAGATGAAGGGTACATAATCAGTGATAAATAACTTCCCAACACAACCAGCACATTCGTTCTTAATTAGCCTCTATTCACATTAAGTGAATTTATGCTACTGCTGTTATTAAAAATCTTTGCAGAGGACAATCAATATAAAGTTAAGACAGCAGAATTCTAAGTGACATGTGATACATGGATGCATTTTGGAAATCTCCATGCAGTGTGAAAATGACCTTCAAATTGTAGGAAAATCCGTATTTCCAGTGGACACTCTTCCTAGCAAAATGTATTTTACTGTACTTTTTGGGCAGATCTCTTCCCAGTCCTCCTCCCTCTAAATCATTTCAGGTGATGGAGATGATTACAATCATTGATCTGCCCAAGTAACCATGAATTTTTCTGACATCATTCTCTAGAGAAAAAAAAACAAGCCACTATGACCAAAAAAATGCAACCCAGCCCAAAAAACACCTCCATGTTTCTGGGGTCTGGATTCATGCTGCACCATGTAAGGGGAAAGGGGCAGCTGTCAGACTTCTGCAAAACACAAGGTGTGACCTTATGATGATTAAAGCCTTTTCTTTGTCTCAGTGCCAAGGGGAAGCGGGGATTTTTGCTGGGTGGGGATGAAAAAAAGAGATGAGAAAATTCTTGCTACTGACTCATGACCTGATGGAAAAAAATAATTTAGCATTTCGCATGCTTGGAAAAAAATAATTTCAGCTAGTGGAGACAAATAGGGATTATCTAAATCAAACACAGAGAAACATCTGACTCCTCCTTGTGTTTAAGTACGCACTTCTGGGATGGATTGCTCCTACAAAATGTTCTGTACTTGATCCAGCTTCTGCAAATCTAGATTTCAGCACCTTGGCAACAAGATAGAACAGTAACAGTTATTTTTTGTTCCCTCCAAAAACATTGATCATCACTTACTTGGATCATTATCTCCCAAACCAGGAATTCTTTCTACTGAGATGAATGCTAACCAGTGTTTCAAACCCCTTCCTAGCATGGACCAGACTCTATTGGAGAATACCTCCCAAGAGCCACCCATGATCACACAGATGGGCCCATCTTTTCTCATGATGCAGCACCACTACAGCAACAGCATAAGAAAAGAAAGAAACACCTACTCTCGGCTGCACTTTAGAAAGGGGACAGGGAAAGAATGGGCTACAGTGTCTGTCTTCTGCAGATTAGCTGCATTAGGTGAATCCTGATGAATAAAACACCATCTATTTTCAGATCCCAAATTAGCATACCTTCAAGAGTATTAAATAACGATTAATAACTTCTCGAGAAACCAAGTAAATTAAATACTTATCATCCTTTTTGGCACACCAAGGGCAGTACAGCAGAATATAGGTGGGCAATGAGGAGTAACACACACAAACTGACTTGAAAAAAAAAATAGATCAATAAAAACTTAATCACAGAAGAATATAACCAACATATATCTAATCCACTGAGGTGTTCACAGGGGAATTTCAGTTTCAGCAATAAACCAAATTAATTTCAAGTTAAACTAATATGGACATCTTGAATTTATTAGTGAAAATGAAAGCTGTGTGAACTTAAAGTTTTCAGAAGTGAAAAGACATTTAATAAAATTTCCCTCTTTTTACCTTGAGACTAAGGGAAAAATCCAATAACTTATTACCTATGCAATTCTGATAAGCTATGGATTCTTATTTATAGCACAGTTTAGCTTGATTTTATCTTAATGCTCTGTAATGATTTGCTGTCATAATTGAAATTTGCCCTATTGTTAATCATTACCATAACAGAGAAAAATTATTCCGTTTATAACTAAGAGGACACAGCTAACTCAGCTATTGAAGATGATCTGTGGGTATGTTGCCTGGGGCTGGTGCAACCGTTGCCCTCTATGAAATAACAGGTATGGATTACTTTAATTGTCTCATTGTTTTGAAGAAGGAAAGGATGGTAAACATTTTCATCAGAAACTTGCACTGCCACAAAAATGCTTTTGATAAAAGAATTTTGCCAAAAGTGCCATTGTACAAAAAAAGACTGACCCTGAGGTACTTCAGCTCAGGCAGCCTGTGAGAGGGACTCGTTGTTCAGCTCCCTTATGTCGGCCATTCCCTCTGTGCGGTTTTGGTCAAAGTGCATCCCTGGGGATGCTCTCCTTGCTCCTGTGACATGGCAGTGGAGCCTGGCAGCCTCAGCAGACGGTCCAGCCAGCAAGGATGGAAACAACCCACAGCTCCTGGCACAGCTTCCAAGTAACAGCACTCTGGGTTTTGGCCCAAATGTTTATTTTGCAATTAAATTTGTAATGTTCAATTTGCAGCTGAAAAGACAAATATGTTTACAGAAAACTCTGACGCAGTTTTTCCCCTGTGTTCACTGTACTATTCCATAAATTCATGCTTGTCATCAAATGGCCACCAAAAAGCAGTGTTTAATAGGTTTCAACCTGCTTACTTTCCACGTGGGCAACTAACAGCAAACGCTTCTGACAAATAAGCCCTGTGCTGTACCTGCTTGGCACCACTTGAACACCGAGAGACTGCAGGCCCATCCAGCCTCATGCCAGGAAAGGTTTCTCAGATCTACCTGTCTGATATCTCACAGGATGACTAGAAACTGAAATCAGCATCTCATTTCCAGCTACTAATAAATTTTTGAACTCTGAGAATACATGTAATATTGGGATTTCTTCTTCAAAAGACAAAGTGATGAATGGTGTGAACAGGGAACATTATCAGAGCAGTGAATAAAGACTAAAAATCCATCTGACAATGAAAGGTTGATATGAAATGCTAATTCTTAGTGATAGCAAATGATCCCCAGCCCATGGAGTCCAGTTTTGAAACAAAGCTGAGACAGTTGAAGCACTATCCCCATTTAAACTTTCTTCTTTTTCAATTCTTTTTGACAACTAGCTCTAAATTTTAGAGCATACTTAAGAGCACACACCTCTAGGAGAAGTCCTACACACTGACAGAGCTCTTGCACAGGACAGCTGAGAACGCACAGGTCTGTGCCCAGCACATGGCAAGCTTTTACAAACACACTGCCACACAAGGACCAAGCCCACGCTTTGAAATACCACAGTAAGAAATTGTTTGGACTTCACAAGATCATTTGCTTCGAGTCACAGCATGTGACCAGGATGGTGCATACAGGCACACGGCGACCCTGGGAACGCATGGCTGCAGAGCCCAGTGCTGCGCCCACCCCATGATAGCTGACTGCATGGGCAGGGTGCAGTGCCTGGCTGTCCCACTCTCTCCACACAGGAGGCACTCATAGCGCCTGCCTGCTTCAGGTCTGCTCTGTATTTGTCTCAGAAAATTCTGTGCTGCCATAAGAGACATCTGCCACCCTGGAGACCAAGCCTTTCCAGGCCATGCTGCTAAGTCATTTGCTTGGCCCTACTCAGATTCTTTCTGTGAAAATAACAAGAAATTTTATAAAGCAGCCATAGAAAAAGCCTTTTCTTTTGCTACAAGAAGAGTCCTGTGTGAATAGATCCACCAGATGTGTAAACAGCAGGCTGTGCACCCAATGTTTGTTTTTCATCTCAAACAAGGAGAATGTGCTTAGTGACGAAGAAGGCCAAGCATAGACTTTTATCCAGCCACTTCTGATCTCTTGGTTTCTCTTGCACATCCTGAACTGCCTGAAGGCAACTTAGAAAACCCCACAGAAGACATAAGACACATCATCCTCAAAGCAGTGTTTTTCCTCCTGCAGTGGTCTCGCACTTTCTTTCCTCCACCCTCTTCTCATCCCTCTCCCAATGCTCTCCAATTTATTTTATTTCTTCAGAAACATATTCCCTGCTGTGTACATGTCTATGCATGTGCACTGGGCTATCTGACAGCTACTCCTTTGTTAGATCTCTTGCACCTCCCTTGTCTTCCTGTACCATTGCAGCACATCCTTCCAGGAAAGGCAGCATGGCATTACCTCTGTGTCGTGAAATCACAGAATGATAGTGGTTGGAAGGTTGCTCTGGAAACAATCTAGTCCAACCCTTCTGCTACAGCAGGGTCACCAAAAGCAGGCTGAACGGGAATGTGTCTCAGTGGGTCTTGAATCCCTCCAGAGAAGAAGACTCCACAATGTCTCTGGGCAGCCTGCTCCAGGGCACCACCACTCTCAAAGGAAAAAGTTTTTCCTTATGTTCAGGTGGGACCTCTTGTGTTCCAGTTTGTGCCCATTGCTCTTTGTCCTGTCTCTGGGCACCACTGAAAAGAATCTGGTCCTATCCTCTTGACACCTGTCCTTTAGATATCTATAGGCATTCAGAAGATGCCCTCAGTCTTTTGCTCTTCAAGCTAAACAGCCCCACATCTCTCAAGCTCTCCTAGTAAAAAAGATGCTCTATTCCCCTCAGCACCTCCAATGCCTGGCATACATCTGCGTACTGTAAGAAATAAGGATTTTAAAATACTATCCAGCTGCCAGACAACCCTACACTCCACATCTGTTTAAAGATAGTCACAAACATTTGTCTATTCTTGTTCTAAAGGCCTCAGTGCTTCAAGATAAACACATGCGAAGGGCCACAGAGCTACCTGAGCTGGCCAACACCAACCTGCCCAACTTTTCACTTAAAGCAGCGCTGAGCTTCACCACAGTTTTGGTACTTATAGCCAGACTGCTCTCAGGTTCTGCAGCCACTCAGTCCTGGAGGCTATGTATAGGGCATGTCTTCACTTCTGATACCACAAGAGTAGTAAAAACTTGTTTAATAATTAATGCATGCCTTAAAAGCAAACAGGCTCCTCCCATCTTCCTGCCCAAGCACCAGCGGCTTTCCAAGGGGCACAAGTGGAGGAGGGTTGGGACAGGGGCTTTGCCTTTTAGAGGAGCTTTCAAGGAGTGTCACACACAGTGAGGGATGAAGTCTGTCAGCATCACATTTTTGTGCTCCAGAACTGAGAACCTCTGACAGAAAAGGCTTCAATGTTAGTATTAAAATGCAACACTATCTGAGGGTAGGAAAGACCTTAGAAAACCATCTTCTCCAGTCTTTCTGAAAGCTGGTAGTGAGAAATTTCCTTACTTGTCTCTTCTATGTGGATGTCTGTTAAAAATAATAATTACAATGGACTTCCTGTTGAAGGAGGAAAGCATGACTGGAATAAAACAGGTATCCCAAAGTGATCTTTCTTCAGACTCTCTGAAGAACAATTTTTGCGCTCTTTATAGCCCAGATAGGCCCAGGTTCCAGTGCAGAGGTAAGCGAGATGAGAATCAACGGTCAGAAATTACAAAAGGACAAGGAGAAGAATTTTAAGAAAACAAGGAACCTGTAAAGACCCTTCCCAGTTAGATGGAGCTATTTCATTGCAGAATTAGCAGACTTGGCAAGGATAGCACAAAGGGGAGAGCAATTCTTTTTGCACACTACAAAGAACAAATTCAGATGAATGCAGTGCTATCACAGGGTGATGACCAAATAGTTCTCATTCCAGCAGTAAAGGTAAAACAGTACAAACTGAAATAACACATTTTTAAAAAAACAAGCCTTCAGCCACACAGTATCAGTGAATGCTAAAACTGCTGCTGTAGCTTTTATAGTTACATTTAGTAACCCATAAACCACCGGACAAATTTCAGAAGAAAAAAATAGTGAATGTTGTACAAAATGTTAAGGTGGTAAATGAGCAGCTACAGCTCTGCCAGCCTGATGCCTCTGCCCTCTGCGGGTTTTGACTTGTAAGGGACTAAAGGAAGATGATACCTTGTGCGCAGCCTGTCAAACTAACTTAATAGAGGGAATTGTCTACAAACAGTTCTTCTACTAGGAAAAACATCATGACAATAGCTGGTGACTAGAATATAAAGATCATCATAGAATCATAGAATGGTTTAGGTTGCAAGGGACCTCAAAGATCATCTGGTTCCAATCCCCCACCATAGGCAGGGACATCTCCCACTAGAACAGGTCACTCAAGGCCCCATCCAACCTGGCCTTGAACACCTCCAGGGAGGGAGCATCCACAACCTCTCTGGGCAACCTGTTCCAGTCTCTCACCACCCTCACTGTGAAGAACTTCTTCCTAACATCTAATTTATTCATCCCAGGAACATGAAGTCACACTTACTAATCATGAGGGCAAAACCAACCTGAGTTGCTCTACAAGCTACACCTGAAAGCCCCATCACAGGAAGGATAAGCCCAGTCCAGACAAAGTCCAACTCCCGGTGGTGTGTGATAAAAGCACAAAGAAAAGGTGTCCATTGTCTCTCAGTCATCAATAATGCCTGAGTGATAGGGTCTGGACCACATCTTAAAAAACCCACATGCCTTGCTGCAAAAAAGACCTAATAATGCACAAACATTTGTGGGCTGGGAGGATGCTGGAGGGAGGGTTTGTTGGCCTCTTCATAGCCTCTTTAGTTTTCTGAGCTTTTTCTGAAATGTCATTTCTTTGTTTTGATACTGTTCTCTATTGCATTATCTTCCTTATTCTTTGAAGTTTAAATTTTGCACACCCTTTTGCCTTTCACATGGAGCTATTTAGAATTGGTTGCAATATGTCCACTTACAACACTGTGTGCTGGTGAGGTAAGTTCTACCCTACCCTCTGCATCCCTTCCTACATCTAGATTTCATCCTAGAAAATCTCTTCCATCCTCCTGCAGAACAGTCAGCCAGGTTCTCACTATTCCCAGAGGTGGATGGCATTGCTAATGTGTACCTACTACATGCAAACAGAAATTGATGGTGTTTGCTGTACATCTGGATCAATACCATGGAAATAAAAATAGACTCTGGACACATGAATAAAAAAAAAATATGTATGTTAAAAAAGAAACCAGAAAATCTTTAAAGAAACCCATAAAACTGAAGGCAGAAAAAGAGAGCAGCAATTCTACCACATAAATACCTAAATTATTTGCAGTGCAACTATTTTTAGATATCTCGTTTTAGTCACTAACCTGCATTTACTCCAACGTGGCTTTCAGTGGTTTTTTCTTTTAACTGTCTGTGGAAGCTTTTTGGTCATATATAGTAACAAGCATTCACCACAGTAATTTTAATTAACAAGCTCTAATAAATTTGCACATGTTGCAGTTTAAAGCTCTAAAAATACATGTGTGCATCCCCAAGACCACAGCCAGACTGCTCTGCAGAAAGGCTTCCCAAGAGCCATGGGCTGCTCTTTGAATGTCAAATCCAACCCCAATGTCAGCACCACTGCCGGCAGCAGCCAGGTGATGCCCTCCAATCCCAAAGCTGCCTCTGTCTGCTGGCCAGCCCCCCACGCTTGCACCCTCTTTCACCCACTATGTACAGAGGCTCCTGTAGGCCCGATGCTGTCCCCAGCTCTGCACGGATGACAAATATTGCTCCCTTCTTTGGGGTAATCTCAGTGATTTTGGCTAGAGCCAATCTGTCAGTCAGAGACTACACCTCACAGTTTGTAGAAACACAGGCAGCCATGCCAAAGAGAGAAGAAGATAAACCTAAATCTCACTCTTGTCAAAACCATCCAATTTCCACTGAAATTGTTCAATGCATTGATATTTGCTTCTGGGTTGGTTTTTTTTGTTTGTTTGGGTTTTTTTTTTTTGTTGTTGTTTTGTTTTGTTTTTTTTTTTAAACCTGTAAAAGGCCATTCAGTCTCACTGTGAGATGCTGAGCAAGAACAGAGGGAACAGCTACATTTTTTCCCAGCTCTGATAGCCCCCTGTCCCAGACCTGCCTCTCTTTCCTAGGAGAATGATGCACCAAACCCAGTGCAGGCACAAACTTCACCCACTCCTCCCATCCCACACCCCTTTCCCAGATCTGGTTCCGATCTCCTGAGGCGGAAGTGGTCTCACTGACATCAAAGAGATAGGAGCCAGGAATGAAGCTTAATAGGATTAGTTTCATATTTTCAAGCAAACGATTGCTCAAAGACACAAAGCTATGCAGAGAGCGGATTTCCTGGGGACAATCTTTCCAGTCTGGACTTTCGTGGCTGCCTGGTGGGTGCTCCAGGCTTCCCTGTTGCATGTTCCCAAATTCACACAGCCTGCTGCAGATCAGGCAGCGTTCCTGAGAAATGCAGTACCAGAGCTGGGACAGGGGGGCAAATCACACAGCAGGGCAGCAAAAGCCAGGTGTGCAGCTGCCCACAGCAGGAGCATGTGTGCAGCCTGGAGAACAGGCGTTACTGAAAGAGAACATTCTTTCATAGCATCTGCGTAAAGTAAAACTGCCTGTGCTATACAGATAGTCAGAGATTGCATAATGGTAACGTGGATGATCTCTGCTGTGTGTGGTGTGCACACAGCTGGCTAGCACAATTCCCACTGGGACTTTTCTTCAAAGAAGAGAAGAAATTGTTTCAGATGGATCTTATTTCTTACATATACATCTTTCCCATTGCAGGTATTTCAGAGGTGGTGCTGGTCCATTATATGTT
Organism: Ramphastos sulfuratus; assembly: GCA_013399055.1. Lineage (NCBI taxonomy): Eukaryota > Metazoa > Chordata > Aves > Piciformes > Ramphastidae > Ramphastos > Ramphastos sulfuratus. The sequence goes on from WBNM01006491.1 coordinate 359,487, forward strand.
TCTCCCACAGTCAATTGTTTCATACTTCACAGGCAGTAAAGGGTGTAATGTACTTATCACATACCAGAAATATCATATCATAAATATCGGCCACATCATCCTGTTTAAGAATTTAGAGGAACGAAACTGTAAATGACAGAGTACCAACATGTGCTGAACAGAAACTGGGTAGTGGCTGCTAGGCTTTGTTAACCTTTCTGCAGTTTGCAGAGTTTCAGAGAATTACACCCTGCAAAGGCAGCAACAAGTTGGTAAAAGCTTTCTCTGTGCTGAACATTGTGCTGGCATATGGGAATCTTGTACTGATGCTATTAGCCAAGTCTCTTTGGACATGATGTAAAGCATCTAATAATTATACAGCAAATATGATGAGATGGAATTGAACCTGATCTCAATTAGCAACCAGAGGTATCCTTCCAACTGAGATTAATATTGATTAAACCATAACAAGACTAGTAGTTGCCAATAAGAGCTCTATAAAATCAAGGAAAGGTGAGGCCAACCTCTAAGTTGGGAGCACTTTGTCACAAGCTGTAAAGACAAGTGATTCTCCTCTGGCCCAATTTGTCCTTTTTAAAAATGGAAGTTTGGCTCTGTATAATTCAGGAAATTACAGTGGACGGTCAGACTGGCCAGGAGCCCAGAGCAGAAATCAACAGCCTTTGGGAGATGGCTTGTTTTCCTTTCAACTTTCCCTATCCCTACTATGGTATAAATCACACCAGATCCCACTCCTCTCTCAGATGTGGCTCCTACTACTGGTTTACTGTACTTCAGAATAAAGGCACGTGCTTTTTAATTTTCCCCCTTGCACCAAATTAAGGTGTATATTTTAGAGCTGAACAAATATATTGGATTTATTGGCTCTTCCCCTAAGTGGGGAACAGTAGTTCCACCAGTGCAATCCCACATTTCTTTTACATGGAAATGATTGGATTTATCGCTAGCCACTTTTAGATCATATTAAGTCAAACCATAACAACTAAGCACCCTTCAGGGCTTACTGCAGATTATAAAATGCTGCTTGAAAAACAGACATGCAAGGGTATGAGAGGCAACAATACAAAGCTTACAACAAATCTTATTTTCAAGATTCTTGATCCTATTTAAAGTACTGTTTTAAAATGTTCAAGCCAACTTCAGAGAGCTGTTATACAGCTCATGAAACACTGAATGCTAATGCTCTTCAAATATAAAAATACAGAACGTTAATTGCCAAGTACCTGTTAAAGCAACTTTCTTCTAGTAAGTATTTGTTAATACTTTTCGGACAAAGAGATACTTGTAAAGAACAAAACCCAATGTGACAATTATTAATTATCTTAAAACAAGCCTAGGAGGCAAATGAAGCCTAGGAACCTCTACACCATAACAAAGCTTGGCTGGGGAAACAATTTGTTCCCATGTTCCTGGGCTGCTCAAAACAGAAATGCTTCCCGATATAGTAGCCACATGGCCCTGTAAGGGCACAACAGCCACAGCGATTCATTAACACAAGCTGTTCTAAGATTTGCTGCATGGTGTGCCCTGAAAGACAGACCTTGTCTGGTGAGGAGATGTCTATAGTTCTCTAACTGAATAGTAAAAGGCACCGAAAGTCCAAGAGAAAGGCAACAACTTTACCAAGTTAGTAGCAGAGAGATCAACTCAATGCAATGTAATAAATACTACTGCAAAGATGCAGCAGGCCAGTGAGCTACAGGCACAGTCAATGAGTATTATCCCATCAAGGAACTTTTGTAGCCACAAAACTGCAATCCTTCACACCTGATAGCAGGCAAAAATCAGCCTAAAGTGGTGAGGATAATAAAATGTAATACAGAAGCCTACTAGGAAATTAACAAGTCTGTCTTCAGCAGGCCATGATAGGAGAGCATCAGGAAGCCAAGTGCCAAGATGCTTTTTTCATTGGGTTTAGCCACTGGCACTTCTGCAGGTTACCTGGGACAATGACATAATGCCACGACAGTGACTTTCAAGTGCAACAGGGTTGTAAGACAGCAGTAGTTGCCCAAGGATGCACTCATGCTTGCTAAGCCTCTAATTCCAGCTTTGATTTGTTTTTCCACTCTACAATCAATTCAAACATAGCTTGAATTTGTTTGCAAATTTAAAGGTTGCTTTTCTTCTCTCTGCTTAGGACCTGCCTTAGGTCACATATAGGGCTAGCATGGGTGAAGACATGGGCCACACCTGCTCCAGAGCACAGCATTCCCCTACTACACAGTAACACCCCTGGCAATAACAACAATAATGCACTGCTTGCAAAAACTGCAGCACCTACTCACTCAGCAGTGCCTCAGACTCAGGGGCCACCCTTACCCATTTCCTGGATCCACCTCCAAACTGACCCTTCCATCCCCACTCTACATCATCTCTGGCCAGCCTGTTCTCACTTACCTCCTCTCTCTTCCAGTACACACCCCATCCACACCGCTCTTCCTTTGATACTGGATGTGTTGAGGAGAAGCCCTGGTCAGACAGCCGCAAGCTGGACAGGACTCTGTCTTCTTTTGAGCACTGGTCTAGCTGATACTCATTCACATGACAATTCTTGCACCTTGCTCTGAGGTTCAGGCAGGCATTTTGGCCAGCACAACTGCAACTCACTTCCAATTTGGGTCATCTTCACATCACAACTACCAGGCTTCAGTCATTAGGTCTACCAGCATTAATGATCCCTTTGAAACTTCTAAATGTTACTACATTGCACATTCCTTTGTTTGGATTATCTCAAAGCATCCCATTTTTTGTTATTATAGAAAGTCAAGAAATGAACGTGAGCAGGACTCCTAAAAATTAGATTTATGCCTCGCTGCACTGTGCAAGCAGAGTTACAGTGCAGAGAAAATTATAGGCAATAAATAAAGGTCTATATAGATAGAGGATGTCTTTTAATACGTATCTGCAAAGCATTCTTTGGAATGCTTAATGAGAAACCTATTTCTGGTCCTCTAATACCATTTTCTTAAAATTTAGTGAGTTTTGGACTTAACAAGCGTTAGCAGGCCAGCAAACACAGTGTTTTCCATTTCCATTTCAAAGAATTCCAGTAGAGACAGATATTTTCAAATGCTGCATTTACAAAGTAATGTGACTATGAAACCTGTAAGACAAACTTGTTGCATCACCCACCACTGAAAGTCTCAGTATCATTTGTTATGCTTCTAGAAATGCAGAGGGATGATGGGCCTGGCTCCAAAGCACAGGTGTTACACCTACAAATCCTCTTTTGCACACCCCATGAGCTTCTTGATCTGAGTCTCTAGAATCATGTAACATTTCTGGAGCTGACTCAAAAAATGGACATAGGTAGGAGTCTACAGTAAAGCTTTCTGCCCTTACTTTCATAACCTCACAAAGCAGCGCCATGTAGATAGATTGAGCTAGTATGATAGAGTTGCCTATTAAAGTAACAGCTGATACTCAAAGGTGATCTCAAAATACCATCCAGCAAGTTTCATTCTCTACTGCTGTCCCCTCTTGCCCAGAAACTGCCCAGGATTAATAAGTAGCTCTTCCCGTCTGCTCAGGCATACCCACAGCTCCACTGGCACACCTCCTGGCTCCCAAATAGGTAGCCATTTCTGTCAGGACACATTAGCATACAAGGTGGACAAAGATAAGAGCAAATCATGTGTCTTCACTGCTTATGCACAAGCAAACATCAAGGAAAGCACTGCTAATTCTCCAGTGGTGTGTCTGTCATACAAGAACACCACAGTGTGTTTCAGTTAGCAAAAGTATAAACCTACTCTCTTCAGTCAATACAGAGGTCACGAGTACACGCTGCTGTCAATAAAGAAGGTGAAGATGTGGAGAAAGACTACAGATGACAGATAATAAGCACAAGAAAGAGTGAAAGATGAGGATGCAACATCACACTAATTTCACAACAAAGAGGTGGCTTTTGAGAGCTGAAACAGGCAACCAATAAAACTCGACATATTTAAACTGAAGATATTATCATGAGAAATCTAAAGACTCTCCAAGCGTCAAGAAAATGAGCTTGAAAAAGCAATGACCGGTTGCGCCAGTAATTTATAATCTCTCAGCTGCTGAGATTGTGAACAGTGGCACTTTGTAATCTTATAGGGAAAGCAGCTCTAACGCCATCTGGTCATACATTTCCAGCCAAGACCATTTAGTGGAGCCTGTAATGAAAAAGTGTGCACATCCTCCTAAAACTCCGAATTATGCCAGCTGTGCAGCAGTGTCACTTGTGTTTTCAAGGAGAAAGACAGCTGTCATTCCCTTTCCCCAAAGATCAGAAGCAGAGTGCCTTGCTTAAGAGACCTAATTTTTCTTGGATCGCCTTAAATTATCTTACCTGTCACTAGGAAAAGAAAGGGTGAAGTCCCTGTTAACATTTTCTGTTTGATTTTTGCTGACAGCACTCACTTTCTGTAACCACCTTGCTGAGCTACTGTGAAGGTGATATTTGGTCCTTTGCTGTGAGCTGAAGTCAGTACAAAGAGAGTATGGGCTGTCCAAAAAATCAACAGACCTGCCTTGGCATAAACCCAGTGTGGGTGAGAGTGCAGTTACACTCGTCATCTTCACCTCTCCTGACGAATGAGACATTTTGTACTTCAGATATTACCTCAGCAACATACTGCCAATTTGAAATTGCTCTGTCATCTCAGATTAGCACTCATCATTCAAGCTAATGTAAACTAAATGGCACCTCTGCTGAAATATGTGAAAAAATAAATGGGGTTACAATGAGAGTTGCAGGGCATGAAACTTCTGATCCGTGAGCAATGAAGTGTCGCTGGCATTTCTTGGTACTTCCGTCCACTGAGCCATCGACTTAAACCTGTACAGTTGCTAATATCTTATATTAAGGTCAAATCTTCTTTGCTTTAGCACGCAACTACTTCCACTGCCTCCAAAGGACTATTTGCAAAAGCAAAGATATATAACCTCACACGAGTAGCAACAGAGATTCCTATCACCAAACTGCCTATAATGAACCTACACTCTTCCAGGACACAAGGGCTAAGGGCACACCTTCAAAATGACAGCCCATCTAGACTCCTCCACCTGCTCACAAAGAACAGCAGCAGTGGGGAGAATTACAGCCCAATAGTCAGCATGACAGGAAGAAATAGCATTGGGAAATGCCTATTTTAATGGTGGAAAAATATTCACCAGGCTTGGGCTTAGCAGCAGTAGAAATGTTATTACTTTCCAAGCTGGAAGAGAAAATATTTCAAGGGCTATTTTTTGACACCTTCACTATGGTTTGATTTCTGCATCTATTACAAAAAAAATTCTCTACAGCCTGTGCTGTGGATGCTTTGCAAATCTTTGCATACGACTCCATTTTATAAGTGTGGTAGAAATGTATATAATTTATATCAGGCTGAACAGCTACCAGAAGTGAATGTATATGAAAATATTAAAGTTCCCTTGGTTTTGTTTCCAGAATTAATACTAAGCTGTCTTAATTTTATTATTTCCCAGAGCACACAGAAGCAAGATAGAAAAGTGCCCCATGAACCATTACTGTGTAGTAAGAGGCCTGAGTGCACATGGTTTCCTTCCTACTGCATGCTTGTCACCCTTTTTCACAGAATCACACAATCATTTAGGTTGGAAACGCCCTTCAAGATCAGTGAGTCCAACCATTAACACCACTCTGCCAAGTCTGCCACTAAGCCATGTTCCCAAGCACCACATCTACGAGAGATGGTGACTTTGCTGCTTCCCTGGCCCAGCTGTTCCAATGCCAGACAACTTTTAACCCAAAACACCCTTAAAGCAGGAATATAGAAAGCCACTGTTTCCTAGTAATTTGTTATTTCACCATCTCAACATACTTATGTCCAGTGAAATTAATTTACAAATATTGTCACTGCAAGAAACACTTTAAAGCCTAGGAAACATTTGTTGATTGCAATTACTGTGTCTATCCTGGGCCATTCTGAGCCTCCCTTCAGACACCAACTCATTTTGGTAGGATTGCTGAGTCCTGAGCAATGACACCGGTGAATGCATTAGCTCTGTTCTGCTACTCTGAAATTAGACAGAGGAGAATCAATATTTCTGTGCTGTCCAGTAACCCAGACAATCATGGGAAGTACAGTAAGTGAACGGTTTTGAAGGATGAGCATTTACAAATGTAGAACCATCTAGCTCTGGAAATTACCTCTTGGAGTTATGATGATGTACTTTAGCTTCTCCTTCATTATGTGCAGGCAAGTTTTTAGTCTAATTTCTGGGTTCAGGGCTCTCTGAAAAGAGTCACTCATTTCACTTCAGAATAAAGAGAAATGAGAGAAAAGAAAAATGAGGCAAAAATAGGTCTACAAAAATGCTTCTTAACAAGGATTTCTCCTGGCTATTGCTTATTTCTCAGCAGCTCCACTCTAACAGAGCCAATCTCTAGTTTTAATACATAATGTTATCTTTCCTCTATTCTATCCTTCCATGCATAATAAAGTGCATCTAAGGTACTTGTATGGCTGTTGCTTCCAAAGGATCTGTGCACCTTTTTAGTCTATCTATCTTCATAATACCTGTGGGAACGGGGAAAGTCCTATTACAGTCTCAGCCTCAGAACATCAGAGATATTTAGAGGCCTGCCACTGAGATAAATGGGATTAACTGCCCCATGGCTTTTCTGGCTCAGAGCCTCCACTATGTCCCTAAAATCATGAAGGACATCTTAAATGAAGCAGAGAACCACTCTTAAGTCGCACTACCTAGGCTGGGGTGTGGGGGAGTCATTTTTGGACAAGCTTTTCCTTTTTGATTCAGTCTTATGTTGCTAAAGGATGAAGATATTAAGATAAGATAAAAATGATGCCCTTATTCTCTTCTGTCTGCACATATCTTAAAAGCTTTCTACTGCTGGCATACATTGGTTACTAGGACTTTGGTGTACTCTGCTTTACTCCAGCTTAGTTTCCTCTCAAAACGGTCTGCATAATAGTCTGGAACTAACTACCAAATCTCTTATTTAGCTCAACACTCCTGACTTCTTTCCCTACAGAGCAGTAAATAGACTTATATTGCTCTTTGCACCTGGCTTTGTTCTGTAGAAGCACTGGTGAGTGGTTGCTTCTGCAAAGCAGCATGTGCTCAGGTGAGGGCTGAGCAGCTGTGCAATGTCCATACAAACACACTCTTACCAGCACAGCCAGCTTATAAAGGAAATTTCCATCTTTCCTGGGGGACATCCAGTTCTGAGGAACAGATGTAACAAAATACACGAGCCACCTACCTTCATGGCACAACAGGAATAGCATTGCTCCTGTCCTCCACACTCAGGGATTTGTCTAAATGTACTCTGCTTATGAGCATGGATATCTATTTTGAATGTCAAACTTTCCAAAAGCAAACGGTGAACCAGTTTGATACAAGGTAATGGCAAGCAATTTTCATAAAGAAACAAAAACTAACTGTCTCAAAATGTGGCTTTAAAAAGGTGCCTTCAGGTGGACAAACAAACAGCTACCCTGAACCCCTTGTATTGAGTAGTTACCACAAGCACCCTGATGCAGCAGCACTTTGACCTTTAGTGGCTAAATATTTCTCAGGACAGCATGGACAGAATATTTCTTCTTACCGCAAGCACAGGAATATGTGACTTCTACCACCACGGTCACTAAGAAGCCCTGAGTAGCTCCAAAATAACCGTTCCATCCTAATTGCCATAGGCACACACCTTTGAATGAAGAAAAGACAGTATTTTCCACTTCCTCAAAGCAATTACTTCTGAAGACATGTGTTAGTTTTATCTTTCTCAGATTTAAATTAAGCCAAGTATTAAATCGCCTAAAATTACCTGAACGTTTTTGACATCTTTCAACATCTTAAAAACAGGTAGTCCTTGATGCTCATTACTTTGAAGTCACAGAATTTTATCTGGAAATTGACCACCTAGATTCCACAAAGTGGAAGTTGAGGGAAAAAAAAAAAATCAAATCTATTTCCAGACAAATTAATGTTTTGTTATTTAGCCCATATGTGTAAAGTGCCTTGAGTCTGTTAGGTGGATTTGTATATTAACTTAAGATACTCTAAGGTGTTAAACTCAAGGGTTTCATATTAGGCTTGCAAACACAACAACCAAGTTTGCACGTGTGTTGGAGGTAGGAGGATTGCAGATGCAAACTCCTTTAGAGATAATGATGAGAAATCCCTCTATAAAGGATTATTCTAGGTTTTTGGACTTGCATTGTTCACTTTGTCTAAGATGTTGACATGGTGGCATGGTCATGATGGCAACCCCTCAGAAGGTGGGGGCTCGTTTAACATATCAGCAATTCCTATAAAGAACAATCTGTAATTCCTTACTTAGGTAGCAGTTTTGCTAATTTTACAGTGTTGAAAAATAATTTTACTCCTAATAAGAATTCAAAGTGTGACTACTTCCTTACCTAAATTATCTGTTTGCAGCAATCTGAAATGGAAGTATTTTATTAATGTAGTTTGGCACAGTGAATTTCTATTGCAGGACGAAAAAGAGCTTCCAGTATCCTATTTCTGGTTCCAAATTGTTTCAGTTCATTGTGGATCTCTGGAAGGATGGAAAAAATGTACTCTATTTCCAGTTCAACACTGCTACGAAATACCCTAAATCTGCAACTCTACAGAGAAACGTCTGGGTTTACATACAAAGAGGACAAAAACTCCAGTGAAATAATTAGCAAGATTTACTGTAGCTCTATGACTGCAGAAGAGATCTGAGAAGATTTAAATGTGCCATTGGTAGCTGCTTACTTCCTGGGTTGCTTGGGAAGCTTCTGGTGCAGAACACAACAAATATCAAACAGTCCAATTACCATGATGAAAGCGCTCAGTCAACATGCTGTGACCCATCACTCGTGTCTGGCAGGGAAGCTTTTTATCTAGATTGCGGTTTGTGGCTGCACAGCTATCGCCGCTATCTCAAATGCCTGTTCTTTTAAAATGCATTGCACAACAGAGACCCGCAAGCTTTATGACAGCACAGATTCCAATCTTTTTAGTACTTTTAATGAAAATTAATCATACTTTTTAAAATGAAAAAAGCCCAAACCTAAACTATGCCTGCTGACAGAGGTCTGTGTATCACTCCCAATTCCTTTAAATGTGCTTTTAATGTTTGCAAGGAATAACCCTTTCCTCTCTCTGCTTACATACCCCAGTCTATGCCCCAGATGTCCAAACAAGACCACTGCTGATCAGGCTGTTTCCTCCTGACCACTGTCTGCCAACACCTTCCTTCTGTGTGCTCAGCAATAAGCCTCTAAAGAGCCTGAACGAAGGGCGTGCAAGTGTAACTGGTGACAGCTTATTTATATATTCTCCTGGTATTAAAGCTAGCTCTGTCTTCAAAGCAGCATCACCTTCCAGAGAGAATCCTGCTCTGCAAACATAGAGTGTGGATAAGCAGTCAAATTCTCAGCCCTGATGCCTAGGAGGGGCCTGTTAAAAACAGCCTTTCCAGCTTCTTCACGCCTGAGTCTCAAGGTGGTTTTTCACCTTATGCACACAGTGCCCACAGAAGTGCTCCTCCAGCAATTTCAGCAACCTCTGTATCAGACCCTTGACATGTGTTGTGTTTTCAGGGAAGCTTTACACTCCCTAAGAAAGGCTACAGGAGAGTGCCTACTCATTTAGGAACAAAAATCAGAGATACAATAGAAAGAGTTATGAGGACAGGCCAGCCCAACTTGTTTAAATAAGCTGTTTTGGTGCTGCTCATCTCTGCCTGTTGCAGAAAGACGACAAAGATTCCATGACAGGGATGCCTTCAGTGCAGGGTGAGGCATGTGCCACTTCCCAGCCTTGTGCCCCACCAGCTCTGAAACAAGAGCAGTGGCTATCATGATCACTGCTCTCTGGTAGTGCAGTCATTTAATGGTCTTACACAGATCCCAGCTATAGTAACTCTTGCTTACCCCTGGTCCAATGAAGGCATTTATTCCCATAGGTATACTTCTGCTATTGGTCTTCACTCAGCAGTTGGGTTCGATGAGATGATTTCTTGAGGTGACTCATATTCTAACCTTGGTTCACCCATGCATACTCCTGAGGCAGCTGTTATCTGGGGACTGTGTGTAGGTTTACAGTAAGCATTTCACATTTCATGCTCGCTACTTCCTCTCTTGCCTTCAAAGATGCACAAGGCATATGCCTGTTGATTGTCTACCATGAACATCTCCAGTAAGAGCATCCCACACTGCTGCTGTGGACACTTCCAGCTCCTCTAGAAGTATGACTGAGCTCAACACCAAAGACCTCCCAGCTTGGAGGCTGCACAGACAGACAGACCAGCACTCATTCTGAGTCAAGGAAATGGCTACAGAGAGTTTAGAGAGAACTCTGGTGTGCAGCTACCGTAAGGAGAGAGCCCTACAGACTCACTCTCTGAGCTTGGTAACTACAGACTGAAACAAAGATACTTAGATCTTGTAAACCCATTTCCATTAGGTCTGCTGACCAATGCCTTCTTTCCCTGTTTGACATGCAGCAGACAAGGGCTTGTTCCATTTTTTTTGGCCCCAAGAGAGAAAATTTTGTATTTGTTACTTCTGTATTTAATTTTCTGAGTTTCTTTTGGAATGATACAATCATAGAACAGTTAACTTCTATGATGTTATGAATGATATAGTCTGTGAACATCTACAAATGATATAAACATATAAATGATACAGTCTGTCACAGTTTTATTCCCCTGTGCAAACCTGAAAATCATTGGACTGTGTCCTAACCGAGTTACATCAACTTATTCAGTGTCAAAACTTGGCTCAGTTTTACAGAAAAGGCTCTTCAGTGAGTCAGCTTCCCAGTAAATCTTTAGGGATGTTAATCCACAGGCAGATCCTACTCTAGCATGATACATGCATGGTGTTTTCCTTGGCTAGGAATAAAACAGAATTGCTTCAGACACACTGTGCTTCAGCTGTATAAAATGTCTCGATTAGCATTTCTTGTTTTGTTTTCAGAAATAAAAGGAAATGACAATAGGCTCCAAATCTCTTTCTCGTTCATAGCCCAAGCTGGCCTGCATAATTAAAGGTAATTGTTAGCTTCTTCATAGCTTGGCCATTTTCCACTGTACCTTCTATAGACAGAAAAATACAGGCAGAAGAACTATTGAATTGTGAATGTTCATTCAGCATTCTCAGTAGGCGAAAACAGTAAGTAATGTAGGCAGGAAGCATAGAGAGCAATTGCTTACAGGTGACCAAAGGTAAGAAAGGTCAAATGTTTATTTCCTATGTTGCTCCTATGCGTGCAGTACCCAGAATCTTTTAATTATATTTCATGGTTCTTTGAACTTGTACAGGGACATAAAATATATTTATAGCTCACTTAAACTCTTGGTAATGAAACAGCCATCCTACGCAGGACCTCTGCTAATCAAGTGAAGACTTTCTGAGCATTAACTTTAAAAACACAAAGAAGCACTTGTTCATTCTCCAGCAGAAATGATTTAAAAGCAACAACAAAGGAAAAAAATATAAAAAATAAATAAAACTTTTTGGGAAGAACAGCCAAATGTCAGCTGTTTCTTAGACTGAGATTAAGGAAAGGAGTTGATGCTTTGCAACAAGCCCAGAGAGCTACCTCTGTTTTTCCCCTTTTCCACTAGAAGTTGTTGGGCTACGGCAGGCTGACATAGGTAGTGATCCCAGCATGGCAGCAGACTGGCCCTCTGCACCTCCCCAGGCCAGCTGCACACTTCCATCCACCTTGGAAAGTGGGAAAGGGGGATGCTGGAGCAACTGGCTCCCAACCTGGCTGCTGCCAATCTGATGGCACAACCAGGATTTCCAGGGTGAAAGTGAGGTTTTATATTAGATTTGTAAAGGCTGAAGTTCAGTATGTCTTATAATTGCAAAGACAAACATACCCAGAGTAAGGAAGAAATCCAAGTTGCTGGTGAAACCTTTATTCATCTCCCTGATGCACATGAATTATGATACAATCTTTAATTAGCTTATAAGGAAATTAATAATTGTGTAGTCAGGGAAGGATTTCACTACTGTACAGTAAATAATGTACTGTGCTGCCCGAAGAATGATGATGATTCAGCAGACATCACCTATCATACGCCCTGCAAGAGGCAAGGGGCCTGCGAGGAAAAAATAGTCTAGGATCACATCATTAAAGAGCGAATAACAATATTTATTTGCGCCAGGGAGAGAGGCACAAATTAAGACTGCACAAAAAATTGCAGTTCTAGTTTTTTGCCCCTTTGCTTTTTCATAACAGACTACGCAAACGTCAAAATATTTACTGTTTCTTATCTGTTTCACACAGCAGACATGGCCAAACATAAGCTGAACTCTTCAGTGACCTGATGGTGACAGGCCAAGTTCTATCAGGAAGGTGAATGCAGTACTAGGTTGGGCTTCACCACAACCTGTTGCTCAACATGGAAGAGTTGAGGGGAAACATCATCTGACTTAGCTCAACCATCTCTTCTCCAACCTGACTAAACAGTGCTGTGACAGACACAAAAAGCAGCAGATGCCAAATCTTGGAAAAAGAGAAACTATTACATTCCTTTCAAAAAGCTCCTCAAGCTGGACAAAATTCAAGTTTGAAACAGCCATGATTTTTCTGAGCTACAGCAAACCCATGTCTGACATTTCAAATACTGGCAGTTTTTATCTTGGGAATAGCCAACAGCGTACCCTTCCTATTCTCTTGAAAGTATGAAGGAGGAAGATCAGTTGATGCTTTCAGGCTCTTGATGCCAGCCAATGTGGTGATCATTGAAAAAGAAGGAATGCTGCGTCTCTATGACTGTTTTGGAGTCAAAATTGGAAAGCAGAGAGGGAAAAACGTCCTTTAATTACAGTGAACCAAGAAAAGGATGAGGCACTTAGTGACATGGTTTAGTTAATTAGAGGGTGTTAAGTGATAGTTTGGACTGGATGATCTGGAAGGTCTTTTCCATTCTGGTTAATTCTGTGATTCTCCACTTCTGCTCTCAGATGTCACAAATGGAGCACAAGGCAAATAAATTATGGCTACAGATTGCTCCTGGAAATTTCTGCCTAATCCCTTGCTTTTCCTAATGACTGGGAGAGCAAGAATAGAGCCATAGACATGGATGGGCATGCAAGAAGTGAGCTGAAATCCTGTACTCAAAGTAAATTCCAGCCGTTTCCTTTTCGGCAAGTTTACTACATGCTGCCACACAATACTTTTATTGGCATTCATTAGTCCTTGAGGACCGATTTATTCATTTTTAGCAGCATTAAAAACAGAGGTTGCATTTTACAAGAGAACTGCTGTACTGCTGGGGCTGTACGAAGCCGCTCAATTATCTCCAGTGTGTTAAAAGCAGAAGCCAGACTCGATACTGATCTTAAATTGTTACAAAAATTATGTCCCTGAGCCTTGATTAACCAACAGTCTGATCTCCAGCTTGCAGCTGTCTCAGGCTTTTGGGGAGGGAGGCTGTGGGTGTTGGGTTGGTTGGTTTGTTTTTATCATTGCCATGCAGCTTGGGAACCTGCCGAGCAGAGGCAGTCACTGCTGGGGTGCTCAGCAGTGCGCTACTGGAAACGAAACCCGAAAGATCGAAGCCCCCAGTGCTCACAGTGAAGCTGCTGCTCTTTTTGTGTCTGATTTCTCCCTCATTTAGAGTTTCATTTCTGCTTCAGAACAGCTGGAGACCACATTTAGCATTCACATTTAACTAGATATTTCTGGCACTCCCAAGTCAAATTAACAACCTTGTAACCTCTTGACATGTAAATAAACTGTAATATTCATTCCTAGTAACAGCTATGAAGAATACAGCAGTGCCTTAAACTGGGGCTTGCCTCATTTCAACTGAAATACACACACCTGTCTACATATACATACACATCTGTATAGGTTTTCCTTACATATTTGGCCCTTCTACTTAAGCAGCATCCTCAAACCACTGAAATTCAGTGAATTCATGCACTTGAGTTTACTACTTTGAAAAATATCACAGCCCTCATTCTTCATGTAAGAGTGGAAACCCAAGCAATTTTCATGGCTCTCTTTATGGTAATTTCATCTGTTTTGTTTAATTTTGTTTCAGAATATAATTTGGCAGCTCTTGCTGGTTAAGCCATGGAAAGTGATAATGCTTCTTGTTTTAAGTAGCAGGTACAGAGATCAAACTGGAAATGTGCATATCCCTCTTGGAGACGTAACTGTGACAAATGGAGACAGGAATTCCACCACTACATGCAAAAATAAAGCTAGGTAATTGATAAAAAGGGTGCTTCAGAAGGAAAAAAAAAAAAAAGAATCCTTATTTCTTTTCTCTATGTATGAACATGGCCTTACTGTTTGGCTAGGGGCTCTTGTGCAGGATGCTTTCATCATGGCCTTCAGGTTAAGTGTGTGCTGATGCTGATGCTGCCCCCTTGGTCAGCAGAAATCATGGCTGAGCAATGTGGAGCAGCTTTCTGCAAAGGACAGACCCTGCTGGGACAGTCACAGACTAGAAGCAGTATTACTTAAGACAAATCTTTAAAGGCCCTCCAGGATACTATCACTTTTACATGTCCTCTCCTAATGATAGCCATCAAGCTGAAGTAAAATTTGTAGTATATCCAGCCCCTGGCTCCACCAACTCAAAGCTCCTCAACATTTTGCAGAATCAGATCCTATGAAGCTGAGCTTTCTGATTTCTATTTCTCTTTACAGTGAAACAAAGCCAGCTCATTGATGTCTTGGCCAAATATAAAGACTTAATACTACCCAGTTCCTTCTGAAGTAGCTATGAACTACTGGGTAAAATGACACTTTTCCTTCCCTCTAACCAGGCTAATGCCAGAAAATACAAGACATAGAATTGAAATACCCTGACATAGCCTGGAAGGGAAGTGAGGCACTGATAAAAGCTCTGCACCTATGTTAACTGTGCTTTTAAAATGCACAGCTGTGTTGGTCTGAAGGGAGGAAATTAAATGAGAAAAGGAAAAAGGGAGGTAGAAGTGAGGCATCTTGAACAGCCATAGCAAACACAAAGGTGACATGTTGTCTGATTCAGCCTCTTTCTACCACAGAGAAATCATCTTTGACTCTCTCTGCAGACTCTCCATTCTCAGCCCAGTTTTCATAAGCACAGAGAATCAGTGGTGCCTCTGGTACTCATGCTACACTCTAAAATTCAGTCAACCCCCCCCATTACTCAGGTTATTTGATTCAAAAAAACTCTTCCCCCAAATTATACAAGCTGTCTGCAGACGGCTTTCATGAGTTCAATCCTTACTTCCACTTTGGAGGGGGCCTTACACACAAAAACCCCTCCACCTGTACCAGTTATCCTTCCTCTTAGGTTGGGAGTGCTGAGAATGAACATATGGGAAAGTCTTGGTTGATAAAGCCTAGTAAGACATGGAATGACATTATGTCTTCTGCTCTCTTACCACAAGAGGATCGCTGCCTTTTATGAAGTGGAGTGACTTCAGGTACTCCTGCACCTTGCCAAAAGCCAAGGCACTTGAGCGCTGTTCCCACCTCTAGCACGAACCTGCCATATGACCTTCCATTCATCTCTTCCCTCTCATGCTCCATTCAAATGTGGTTTTTGTTTGTTTGCTTGCTTTATTTCTAGTTTTTAAACAAAGTCCTTGGACCACAGGGTGAGTCTCAGCTAGACAGGATGCTCTGTAGTGCATTACAGTATCACAGTATAAGCAAGAAGCAAGGTTGGAAGAGACCTCAAAGATCATCAAGTCCAACCCATGACCACAGACCTCAAGACTAGACCATGGCACCAAGTGCCATGTCCAAACATGCCTTGAACACCTCCAGGGACAGTGACTCCACCACCTCCCTGGGCAGCCCATTCCAGTAGCGAATGACTCTCTCGGTGAAGAACTTTCTCCTCACCTCGAGCCTAAACTTCCCCTGGCACAGCTTGAGACTGTGTCCTCTTGTTCTGGTGCTGGTTGCCTGAGAGAAGAAAGCAACCTAGCAAGAAGCTTCTTGGGTCTATGGATGTGCTACTTCAATGCCCATAATGAATAAAGCAGAATCAACAGTTTGCTGCGAGCATTTCTGATGAGAAAGAAAAAAGTACTTCTATTGTCTCAAATGATAACAGATATCTTGGAAGTACTCAACACAATCTCCTGTGTCAGGACATGCCACACATATCTGTAGATGATTTTCAAGCTTATTGTGCATGCTGATCTGTAAGCAGGGATGGCATCTTGCTGCTGCTGCTCCCAAATTACCACGGCACCTGGCTAGGAAGAGAGATGTGATTCCTGGCAAATGCTAAGCTAGGGAGGAATTACCAACTCAAGAGCTGGTTCAGAGCACCTACATTTATTTGCAGTAAGAATCCCAGGATTCTCCTAGTATTGTACTTTTACAGGAAACACTGAGCATAAGAGAGTTAAGGGTGAAAGCTGCTTAATGTGGAAACCAGTAGGCCAGCTGGAAGATGGCTGAATATAAACTAGTTCAAGACACAGGCTCTTCTGCAGACCCATGCAGAAAAATTTCAGCTGTTCATCTCTCATTTCACTGCTCTGACCTCCATCTGGCCATCTGGATGTAAAATGCTTCAGTCACTGAAGACAACATCCAGAACTTGTACTAGAAGTTTGGCTGCTTATTCTGAAAAATCAAAGAGATTTGTGCACGACTCCTGAACATTAGAATAAACTCTGCAACACTTTCTTCTGAAATGACTATGCGGACATCACTAATTTCCTGCAAAGTATGCCTGTGCCATCCACTATCTCAGAGGAGCAGGTGCTTTCTTTTATGTCCCCAAGCAGGTGCACTTTTCACTGTTCTCTGAGCACTTGGAGGTGGTTTTGAGTGTGTGACAAAACATGGTGACAGCAGTTGAAACTGAGATGTCTGATCTACCTTTTCTACCTAATCTGACTTCTGCAGGGATGAAGCAGCTCACCTCTTGGGGTGTGGCAAGCCCTTGCAGGAGGCACCCCAGTGCAGTTTTCTCATTCCAACCACTGCCACTGTCTTGTTTTGTTTTCTTTTCTGTAGAAGAGAATATTGTGTCTATGCCATCTGCTAAGCAAAGTGCTGCACGTACATTGCAATATACCCTGCAGCACACAAGGAGCCTTGCAGATTAAATGCAAAGAGAAGTGGCTGTGAGGGGAGAGAAAACTCCAGGTGCTGGAGCTGTTACAGGTGAGCTTAAGCGTTTGCTCCCCCGAGGCTGCTACCTGTCAGGATTAATCTTGCTGAGCCCAGGAATGCACCTCAGTAGACACCACACCCCATTCCAGGAAACCATAAATACCAAATGAGATGCTCAGCACCACACATGAAAGCATCTTATTTCTTCAGAGCATGATTGTGAGGGAGTAACAGCTGGGCTAGCATCAGTCCTACCTTCTGCTAGGTTTTTCTTAAGGTGGTTCCTTTGGGGAAACAAGGAAGGAGGGGAGTGCAAGTGGCTGCTGCCCTGCTCCTAAGGGGACCTTCAAGAGAATGCCCTTGTTTATTTCTCTGTCCTGGATCCACCTCAGACCCTGCTTTTTTATTTCCAGGTTAAAGAATGTTCTCTTTCTGTCTCACTCCAAAACCAACCCTATGGAAAGGACACCCAGAGGAGGCAAAGGAGTCATCTTTGACAGCCCTTCTTCATCAGTACTTTCGATAACACATCCCAGAAGCAAAGCTGGAGACAGCTGGTCTTCTAAGCAATGCTGCACAAGCACCACAGGGGAGAGGGCACAAAGCAATTTGTGTGGCACAGTTTTGCCAAACAGGGGACCCTGGCCTGTCAGGGAAATATAGTGCAGGTGAAGAACAGTTACTTAGCAAAAGCAACTGACTCCCAGGTTTCTTTTCTCTTGCGTTTTTGTCACCTCACTAAGAAAAAAGATCATTAAGCTTCCTACTTCTCTGCAATGTCCTCCCCCCCGCAATTCCACCTTTCTCCTCAGTTTCTCTGACATTTTGTTTTGGGGCTGAAGCGTTTTAGGTCTGCTTATCCTTTCTGGTTTGGAAAAGCTGGCTGTGCACAAGCATTGCTTGATGTTAGATACTCAGCTGAGACCAGCAGAAGGCCAATGTGACACTGATGTTTGGAAACACAAACATCAGGTGAGCTGTGGAAGTCTCCTTGATGTCCCTATGATGTACCTGCAGGGATGACTGAGCCTGATGCCTCATGGGGTGCTGGGACAACATCTGCCCAAAGATGTCCCAGAGGTCAGTGTTCTGTTGCAGAGCTGAGCCCATGGCCAAGGCCACCAACTGAGGCCACACACCACAAATTCAGGGGCAGAGCCCTAGTGTGGGGAGTTACCACAAAAAAAAAAGATCATTCCTGTCTAATTAGGCACTTCTGGATCAAAAGCAGTATGTTTAAAGTCCAAACTCAAACACTTGGCCTTAGGGAGCAGCCAGTGCCGAAGCCAGGGGCAGCGGGAGGCAGCCAGCTCAGCAAGCACAGGCTGCGACTGCCAGAGGGACACTGCTGACTCCAGAAACACTCCTTTCCACAACCTTTGAAAGAAAGGAAATGATTTTAAAACATAGCACTATGTCCATATTTTGAGCCATAACCAGCCCCTAGATTTCTTTCCTACTGTCTCCAAGAAACATCCACAGATGAGAACAGTGGCAGCAGGATGACTGAGTGTGGAGTGGTCGTGTTGGGACAATGTATCTGGGCGCACTGGAATTGCATTGTCCAGGACCTGGATAATCAATCATTGCTTCAGTCTTGTGTCAATCATTTTCTGTACAGAGAAGTTCCACATTTCTCAGAACACATCTTTTGATGTGTGGGTCACCAAATTTGAGTACCTTCAAGTTTCAGACTGCCAGAGTTTGGTTCATGTTATCTATTGAGAAAACACCTGCAAAATTCAGGTTCAGGTCTGGATTTTGCAGTCCAGGTTTCAAGTTAGCAGGGTAGGAGAGACCTCTGACTGCTGGGCTGACTTGATGGCTTCCTGACAGCTTCCCTAAGCATCCATAGCACATCTAAATAAGTGTATGTGTGTGTGTGTGTATAATTAAATATATGTCTCTCCTGAAACAGTCTGTTAGGGGTTGAAAACCCATGTGCTATGGGTTAAAGAAGTCAGTTCCTCTGACAAAGGCAGATTTGGTTGAATTTTAAACACGAGGCCTTTAGAAAGCTCTAAAGCTTTAGCCATCAATGTGTAACAGTTCCTAAGATGTTCCCTACCTTGAAGCATTTAAAACAGTGATTCATCTTTGTAAGAAATATGTGACTGCCTGAAACCAGCTCTCAAATGCTATTAATTATCTGGATGGTCTGTGTTTCAGCACATGCAGTTTTGAGCTACCAGCAGTGGACATTATGAAAGCTTTTACATGACAGGAGCTTTCCAATGAGCAGCCACCTATACAATACACAATTTTTAATCGGCATTTGATTGCCACAGTTTAAAAATCCCAGAATTTATGAGAGCTACAAATTGTTTTCAGACTGTGCAGTGTGGAATAAAAGCCAAGATTTTTGATTTGGCTTGTTGATATTTGCCGAAAACATGAAACAATTCTGAAAGGACAGATTTCCTGGCACACTGCTAAAGGTCAGCAGTCACACAGGGAGTGCTTGCTAAATGTACCAAAATGATTGGGAAGGAAAGATTGGCACAACATTGCAGTAGTATTAAAAAGTGATTTAAGCGGGAAAAAAGAAAAAAGAGACAGACAAGGATTAGGCTCTTAACAAGTAAGCTTTCATTGAGACTAGAAAAACAGCCTTGTTCCTTGGTGCTTGCAGCCCCTCACTGTCACTCAAAGCATCTCTTGCTCTTGCTCCCTCTTTCACAGAATCACAGAATGTCAGGAGCTGGAAGGGACCTTGAAAGAGCATCCAGTCCACCCCCCCTGCCAGAGCAGGATCACCCATACCTTTCCGCCCACTCCACCAGCCGTGCAGCCCTAGCCCATGCTGCCATCCCAGGTTGCTCTGGCTCTGAAAGTCCCTGCTCTGATCAGGCATCCAGGCATTGCAAATCACTCCTATGGCCTTTCCTGCATGGTCCAGAGATTTTTCTCAGCTCACCTCTGTAACATTTATAGAGGCACAGGTTTCATTGGGAAGGCCAGCAGCTGGGAAGCCCCATGACTTTGTGCAACACTGACACACAGTTGGGTGATACACACTTCACGTTTCACAAGGAGTCTCCCCCAGACCTGAGGAACGTTTCTAAAGCTCTCAGCACAATTCAAACACCAAAGCACTTTACTGGCTAACTCCTGTGCTGCAGCCGGCAGAGGGGGCAACAGGCAGCTCACAGCAGGTTCTTGAAATCATCTGCTTGAGCGAAGTTCTTTGCCAAAGTGTTTCATAAGAGACACTGAGAATTTCCCATCCACTGAGATGGTACCTGTTTGAAAAGAAGCATATTCTGAAACTGAAATCTCTGAGGCATGTATAATGTTGTCTAAACAATACTTAGGACCAGTGTCAATAGAGGGTGTCCCAGCTCCCTCTAAGACTCCCAATCTTGTTTGCAATTTTATTATTGACATTTTTCTTTTAAAGTAGAGAGCATGTACAATTGTCCAGGTAAAAAAACTCCATCTAAACCCAACCCAGAAGCCTTCAGCAGGTCCCTGCACCAGTTTGTGCAGCCAGTTAAATACACTCCCATCCTTGCCTAATCAAGAACCTTGGGACATCACAATTAACAAAGAATTTGTGTGTATAATCCTGCTAATGAAACATTGTTACTCTGACCTCAATATCCTCCCTAACACTATCATATCAAAAGCACATGCTCCCATCACTCATGGTCTGTGGTTTTTATGCTTGGGTTTTTTGGTGGTTGTTGTGGGTTTTTTTCTTTTTAAAATGAAAAATCAGTCAGTTGTAGCAAAAAATACCATCTTTTCAGCTAAAAGGCTAACAGCAAGCCAGTGACCACATGTGTAGCTCAAATCTGATGCCCCCAAATCCTGCTAACTACAGCAAACTAAAGGAAAACAGCAAATGCGCCAGTAAGCAGCTAAGCAGTACTGTGGGCGGTTCAACTTTAAATATAGCCCTGGCAGATCCTGGAAAAAGGGCAGCTCAGAAGGCATGTGTCCTCTGCTATGCAGAGAGAGAGCACTCAAACCATAAGATCCTTTTCTGCATACATCACTTTTGAATGTACAGCTATACCTATCCTATGTCATCTGTGCTTCACAAGTATATTTTCTCTAATAATATGTTGTATGAGAGAAAGGACACTCTGCTCTTGGCCACAAAATGTTTGCCCCCAAAGCAGCCAGTCGAGGCTGAAGGAACAGATTTCTTGCAAGAGGGCACAGCCACAGCTGAGAGCAGAGGCACTCTGACAATTCAGAGTTTTGCAGATCACAGCCTGCAAGGATGAATTCTCTCCGAAGCAAGGCTATGGCAATCTGCCTCCGAAGTAATATTCTGCATCTTAGTGTTCAAAGATGCAGAATATTACTTCGGAGGCAGATTGCCATAGCCTTGCTCTTTTCTAGCTTGAGCTTCAGGGCAATTCACAAGTAGAGACTATTGCCATGATCAGTGGCAAGATTACAGAAGCAGGATTTGCTGTTATGAATCTAAGAGAGACAGCTCCAGGTCTAAAATTAATGTGCCACACCTGCTAGCAGAGAATATATGAATAATCTGATCTCCAGGCTGCAAATACTACAAGCAAGGGTTGGACATACCCATCCAGTGGAGCCTTCCTCACTAAGTCTTCCTAAGGCCAAATGAAATTGCTAACATGAAGACAAGCTGTGCATCGATATCTCTGCAACCCCCAAACCTGCAGTCTCAGATGCTGCAAGGAAATCCAGAAACAAGAGGCATTCAGTGCCAGAAAGACTAGCACTGAATTTGAAACTAAAAAACTTTTTTATTGAGCACCTCTAAACAACACTACCTGCAAAAAGTCTTGTTAACAGCAAGATTAATAACAGTAACTGGAAGACAGGGTAGCTTTTGCTGGATTGTTTCAGGATCTGAGCTGATTTCACTGCCTTACCATCAGAACTCCCTTGATTTTAAAGCATCTATGCAGTAGCTGAAAAAAAAAATACTGCTCATAGGTGAAGTCATGCTTGAAACAGACACAATAGGATGATTGTCTTCTTTTTTTAAATTATGTCTTGCATAAATTATAAACTCTGTATTGATTGCAAGGGTAGTTAAGCAAACTAAAAAGGTTTAATGGGAGCAAGAGACATCTTATTGGTCTCGTGGGCTCAAGTGAGGTTATTCCCACTGCAAAACACCAATGATTTGTGCATTATGGTCTGTTAAAGCAATACTTGGCTTACTGAACGCTTACTTTGATGCTTAAAATAAACTCAGATACGCACAGAAACAAAGCACTATTATTGTGAAGTGCTGGGGAACAAAAACATACAAAAAAGGCAAACCCTTACTTCTCTAACTGGGATCTCAAACCAAGCATCCTCCTTTCATATGTTTGGGTTTGCTGACTATTATTGTTATTGCTGTTATTATTGTTAATGTGCCAAAACATCACACTAAACAAGTTCTTCACCAGGCAATTTCTGCTTGTCAATATAATCCTCAAAGCTTCTACCAATTTTTGTACTCTCTTACGTGACAGGTGCAGAACTACATTCTTTTGGGTGTCTGTGGCAAAATTAAAGAGCAGATATATCAGTCAATGACATAACAGGCAGCACAGGGAGAGGGTGCAAAGGCTGCCAGTCATTCTGCATTAACTCCTGTGAGGGGCTGGATTTTAGAGATCAGTGAATATGCTCAGCGGCAGCTATGTCAGGTTCCATTCAGACATGAGCCTGAACAACCAACACTGGAAGGCTCTTTTGAAAATCCCTGTTACTACTCTTTAAGGAAGGTGAAAATCAATTAATGCTGAGCTTTTAAAGGAACGTGTTCACTGTGGTCAGCCTTGGCCACACACTTTGCAGAGATGCACTGCCTTTTCTTTCTATTTAGTATAAAGGTACTTAATCTTGGTTACCAGCTCCCTGAAGGCCAGGCTTATTTCTTTAGATCTATTATTTACTGCTTGAAATTTCCAGCTCCACCTTTCTGGCTATTATACCTTCTTTCCCTAACTCCTTTTCATGATAACTCCATAAGATGACTGTAGATAAAGTTAGGAGGACTGTGATTCTAAATGTCTGACCTTCTTCCAAATCTGATAATAGACATGGTTTCTGAATCATAGGTCATTTCAATTTTGCCAATAAGCTATTTATTTCCAGTGGCCTTCAGACCTTGAGACTTACTGTGCACTGCAAAATGGATTCTTCAGGGAACAATAAAAGTCAAGAGAGTCATCCTTAGCCTTGGGTTAGCACATTAGTTGGGATAGTGTACTTTGGACAGAATTTTTGTTGACACCGTCTTATGCACCACAGTCTCCGAGACTTTCACTGCTATACAATACTTTCTGATGTTTGCATGAAGCTGAAAGTTGTGTCTAATGTGAACCACTAAGTTCTTTTTCATTTGCAGTCTTTATGGAAAGGAAAAGAAAAATCCAAGCCTTCTTCAGCCATCCACACCTCCTAAGGGCTATCCAGTCACCTTTACAATACCAAACTTCAATTTACAGCTCAAGGCGCAGTGCCAAGTTTTACATCACTACCACAAATATTATGCTGCTGTGGTAAGACCTGATTACACCATGCTTATAAAAGCTCTGTCAGTGCCAAGGTACACAATTTGTTAGTATGAGTGCCTGCCAGCCTCCTTCAATGGTTTCACTGAAATGGAGTTCTCAAAGTGACTTAGTCTTGCAAACCACTGCCAGAGATACAATTCCTACCGAAGGTCAACATTTCATGCAAACTGTTGAGCAAGATGCAGAGAAATGTGTGTCAAACATGAATTTCTGTCTTGAACAGTGCTTGGAAAGTCAAGCAGTGACTAGATCTTGAGCAATGGGGAACCAAGCAGGTTTTACTTACTGTCAAAGCTTCTGTGCTGCGCCGTTAGGATGGTCTGCACAGAGCGACCTGCCTCTTTCATCATGGCTTCAAATTCACTGCGGCTTTTGTTTGCAAAGTTCTCCTCCATCTCGCTGGTGCAACAGGTATAGCCTTGTGGGCAGATTCTCAGGTGCTCCCCTAAAATGAGACAAAATATGGTTGAATGACCAGCTCTGGAAAGGGAAGGTTTTAACCTCAGTTGAGCTCAGCATAAAAATATTCCAGTTCCCTAGTAACTTGGATCTGTGTCAGGCTTTATGTGTCTACCCTCTAACTTTGACTTAGACTGCATGAGTACAGTGCTTGGGGTGAATACAGTTATAAGTTCTCTCACTGCTGACTGTGAAGGAAGTACAAGTGAAAGAGATAAAGTTCATACGATGGGCAAGGAGAAGGGAAATACAAGTGTTTCATGTTTGAAGTCTGACTTAGAATCCAGCTCTGCCTAGAACCCTAAAGGGCATGGAAATCTCTGATCAAATGACTGGTTTCAAACAACTGTTTGAAACTATTTTGTCAGGAAAAAAACCCCAAAAAGCAAAGAAATAAACAACTGCAACATGTTCTTCCCACTCCCAAACCAAACTCCCCAAAACTCTTTCCTGAGAAGGCATTTCCTTAACCAGAGAGGTGAGACTAGTCAGAAATTTTCACAAGACAGAAATGTGCTGAATGCCACTGGACTTTGAGTGACTAATTACCACAAACATGTTGAATTTTGCCCATTTACTACTTTTTCAATGAAAACTATTATCTTCCAGGAAGAGGCAAGACCACCCAGAAAAGGGTTGCAATGACATTCACTAGTTGAATATACCCTTTGCTATAGGGAAGAACAGGAAAGGTAAGATTTGGCAGTCAAACCGAAAAGTTCTTTAGCATTGGAGCTCTTCCTGCCCTCTGCAATCTCTTTATTGTGCAAGTGTTCACATGGGTAGAGTCAGCAACATTTTAAAAATAATTGCTTAAGTTCTTATAAGTCCTTACTCTATGTTTCTCCTTACTCAGCAATAAGAAACCATTCAAACAAAATCAAGTATCAGGGTTCTATTTTTTTAAAAAGCACAACCCCCCCACCTCGCTCCATGCATGCGCCGAGATAAACCTTAAGGTCCTCCAATATTTCCAGTGAAAAGCCTTTAGTAAATGGGTGCTTTAGGCAAAGGTTCTGTGAAACTGGACATGTGTCCTACCCTTGTGAATGCCATGTCATTAGTACCTTAAGAGAAATTTTGACAAGTGTGCTCTGTAGTTGACGTATTTTAGGCAGAAGCCATTCAGAATGAGTTTGCATTTTGCTGGCCCTTAGGTCCCCACTCAGACAGCTGTGGAGCAGCTTCTGCAGGGGCTGGGGTAAGCCTGCTCTTGGAAACCAGGGTATTGTGTGTTTCAGCATTGACAGAGCAGCCTTCCTGCCTATCTGATGGGAATCACTGCTCTCCAGATTTCATAGGTGAATAACTCCCATCATCAGGCTTGTGTTCTGCTCCCAGGCAAGAGGAGTGTCAGGGAGGGTGGTGTGTGTACTTTGGGGTCCGATCTCTCAACAATCTCCCAGTCCCCATGGGTACCTGGGCACCACTGCACCACATTGTCAAAGCAACAGGAAAAGCAGCAGCTTGCTTCAATATAAAAACTAGAGTCAAATATAAACATCATGTGGCTCAATTCTTGCAATACCAGCTGCAGTTTCAGTTACAATGCTTGCCTAAGCCTATCTGTCCTTCATTAAACTCAACTGTTACAACTCTTTCCCTGAGCTTGTCTGTAAAGCTGCATTCATACAGGAAAGTAATTGTGAGGACTGTTGACATGTGACAGGCAGAAAAAGGGAACTATAATTTTTTGACAAGACACAGCTTTGTTTCCTGTCACAGCAAATTAAAAGCTTTCTTCTTGTCCAGCCTCTTCCATCTGATTTCTTCTGCCACAGAATTTCTGATGATGACCAAAGTTTTATTGACAGTTGTTTTACTGCAGTATATGTCCTTCCATGCTGCCTTTGGTGCCCTCTGGAAAAAGTGAGGCCTTTTCTGTGCCCAGACAGTCTGAAAGGCCTATAAACAAGGTAAGGGACCCAAAAGCATCCAAGTGGTTCCAAAGATTGTCATTGCTACCACCAACTCAGTTCCATGAGCCCCTGCACTCGATAGCACTCAAAAGCATGAGTACTGATGCTGCTTCTCCATGCACTGTTACCTACCGGAGCTTGCAGGTTCAGCCTAAGCCACAAATAACCCTTTAGATTCATGCAACCACAGAATGTTTTGAGTTGGAAGGAGCCTTTAAAGGTCATCTAAATCCAACTCCCCTGCAGTGAGGTGAAACATCTGCAACTAGAGCAGGTTTCTCAGAGTCTCATTCAACCTGCCCTGGAATGTTTTCCTGTCTATCTCTTCTTTTAGTTTGAAACCATCATCCCTAGTCCTGTGCAAGGAGCCCCACTACAAAGACTTCTTATAGTCCCCCTCTCAGTACCAAAATGCCATGATAAGGTCTTCTTGGGCCTTCTCTTCTCCAGGCTGAACAACCCAAACTCTCTGTCTGTCCTAACAGCAGAGTGCCTTCAAACCTTGCATCACGTTTGTGCTCTTCCCTGGACCTTTTCCAGTATGTCCACACCTATCCTGTGCTGAGGGCTCCACAGCTGGACACAGCACTGCAAGTAGTGTCTCACCAGAGTGGAGTAAACAGATTCACAAATCCTCTGTTCTGGTAAGTGAAGATAAAGCAGTGGGAGTGGACCACCTGAGGAACTGCCATCTCCTGTCCTGCTGCCAAGGAATAGGGCCTGGCTATGCAATGGCCCTCTACCACCTCAGGCAAGAGACCTGCCTGAAATCAGGGTGAGCAAACCTGGCCACTCCATCAAGAAAACCGTTCAAAGCCGCTTGTCAAATGGGTTCCTCACATAGGTTTTGGAAACAAAAGAAAGGGAGAAAATGTGGAGATTGCCTCTAGGGAAGAGAAGCATCTGCCCCAGGAGATAAAAATGAACTGGCAGGTGGAGCCCTATGATGCACTGAGGAACACAAGGAGCGGCAGAAGTGTGAAGTCCGCTAATTAAAACGTGACATGACCAGACAAAAACCTCCATGCTCCCACCTCAGGCAAAGCAGAGAGCATGTTTCAGCAGGATGGCATCAGTCCAATATCTTGCTGTGCTAGTAGAGCTTCAAATAATCGCCAGCCAGCTGGCACCATGCAAGAGAGGGTCAAAGAGACAGGGGAAAAGACAGAAAGCAAGGGAAAAGGCAGTCGTAGCTAAAACCACTTAATTTTACACCACTTGGTGAATTGAATACAGTTTTTTTTAACGCTTGAACTCAGAGGAGTTCCCATCCCTTTTGAAGCAACATTTATCTTAGCTTTCTGCAGGCATTTTATACGGCACTCAGCACCATGGCACTTTGTCTCAGTGGGAAGCACAGTTTTTACCATTTGTCTTTGTAATTCTGACTCACTGTGCACAGAATGGTCTTAGAGTGCTACAAAAATGCTTTGCTTTCTTAGCTTTTTAACCTGACTTCTCCTGAAAACATTGTTATTATTGAATTCCTTCTTTTTGTTTTATTGACTTTGAAATAAATGCACTCTAGACTGTATTTTTACTCTCCTTATATTTCAAAGTTCATTTGTTTTCTAACTTGCTGTTATGTCATTGCTGAAGCTGCACTATAAATATCTCTGGGTCCACTTGGCAAGGGATTGTATGCAGATGTCTATGGAGAGCTAGAGGTGTTTTATGAGGAGTAAATCTGCAAGACACAGTGTGTGTTCTCCCCTCCACTGCTGCGTCAGAGAAATTTCCCCTTGTGTACAGCTGAGATGTTGCTAACCGTTTGCTTGAGAACGCATGCTCCCAGCTCCTGGAAGAGCTTTACAGAAGGCAAGTGAGCACAGCAGAAGCCAAACTGGCAGCAAGCAGAGGGCTTGCTCCTTTAAGATAATGGATAAACTCCCAGTGATTCAGGCCAGCTCTGGGTCAGCCCCAAAGAGAATGACACTGTTCCACATGGGGTCATAACTGGAACTCAGCCACACAACCCCAGCCCTTGACTTGCAACCCCTGAGCAGAAAAGGTCTGGCAGTGGAGCAGAGAGGTGCATTTGATGGCTCAGCTAATACCAGTACTGCTCTATGCACTCTGGATTTAAATCACATTTGTCAGTAAGAGGATGCGCACTTTGGGATATTTGGCTTCCCTTTGGAAAACTATCAGCTTGCCCAAGCCTTCAGCAGCCAAAAAGCGTGGTTTGGTCTGGGTTTCCCTGGGCAAGCCAGCTCTCTTGCAAAGGTTGCTGAAGTTGGGATAGGATGTAACTCACCAACTTCACAGTCTCTTGGAAAAGGAGATAGGGCAGAGCATGCATGAAAACAGCAACAAACTAACATCTCATTTATGATTAACTGCCCTGGACTGGAAGGGAATAGGAAGGATGTTGATGACAAGAAAATATCATACTGCCTGGCTATGGGCTTGGGTTGTCCTTCAAATACCCTCTCAGTTGGCTGGGTTAGCAGATGATTTTGGTTATCAAATTCATTACTGCATTTGAGAGTGCTGAATATTAAACGGCTTGACCACTTTTCCCTTGGGGCTGGAGACAGGCTGTTTTGTGGCAGGGTCTCCACAGGGAAAAAAGCCCTGCTCACAGCCACCACTGACATGACCTGAAATAGGGCTCAGCTTCCTGCTTCCTTACCCTGTGTGCTCCCAGTCTCACTGCCGTGGCCCACATTGGTTCCCATCAGTGACGGGCCCACCAGCCACAGGCTGTGCCATGACATAGTAAGACACTGGGACAGCAGAACCTCAGCCAACTGAATTCAGACAAGTTCTCTAGCTGTTCACTGCTGCTGAGTTCCACCCCACCATAAGGCTCTGTAGCTGAAGAAAAGAAGGAAAAGCAGTCCCAGGGGTGTAAAGCGCAGTACTGAGAGAAGGGTCCTTGAGGTACTTTAACCATGTAAATAGTGCTGTTTCTGTCTGTCTCACAGGATGTTTGATATTGAATTCATTACGTTTGCAGAAGGTTTAGGGTTATTTGGATGTGTCGGAGTATATAAATGTAAATTATTACAAAATCATTCTTCCCAGAGGTTAATTTACTTCAGGCTGTGAAAAAAACCTATCATGATTCTTATATCCTCCCATTCACTCTCCAAACTGTCCTAAAAATTAATCTTGTGCTCCTAGACCAAAACTGACCCCCAGGCTGCCTCAGAACAGCCTCCCATGCCAGGAGACCTACAGCCCAGAACTAGTCCTTGAGAACTTCTGCATGGACACGTTTCAGGCAATCAGGTTTGCTGAAGTCCCACACTGGTGAGACCTCCCTGCCAGGCATGGCATGGACACCAGGGACGCACACCTGGTCAGGTATGGCCAGTGAGCATGACAGCTTCTGGCTGTCAAGGAGCTCCAGCTCTCTTCTACTGTCCCTTGTAGGCACTACTCTCTGTTGGCCTCTCTTTCTCTTCACACCTAAATCCAGGCTAATGAGCATTATGGTCAGGAGCTGAGGACAAAACGGTGTAATTCAGACAATGGCACTCCTCCTCCCCCCCCCACCCCTTAACCATGTCAGAGTATTTGCAAGCTGATGCAAAACAAGCCTGGAGCTGGTACAGATGTTAAAGAAGATACCTTGCAAAGAGATAGTGCAATGAAAGAAAATCCCATTCCTTATACTTTCCAGCTTTTCTTGCTTCAGGTATGCCTGTCCCCATCTTTCTCCTATCTTTCTTGACATATTAACTTTAAAGAGAATGTGAATTAGTGCATGATGATAAGTAACTGACAGCACAGTTTCTAGCACTAGTACCATGATGCTGCCTTGAAAGATTGTCATAGATAATTCCTAGAGAAAACAAGGGTATCCCAAAAACATTCAGACTAGGAGACAGTCCTGGCTGACTGCCCTAGAAAGAGCTCTTCACGTCTTTTTTGTTCTAGATGCACTGAGAAACATCATCTGGCAAGCTACTTCCAAACACCCACACCCCATAATATTTCCATAGATGTCCAGGCATACACCTGGCCTCTCACGGTGCTTGCTAACATCAGACTGAACAGGGCACCAGACTGCTCTATTAAGGAGAGTACAAATCAGGCATTTTCCCATATTGCCAAGACAGGTGTTAGCCAAGAGCTGCACCGCCTGCTGCTTTGATCTGCAGTCAGCTGTTGGCAGAATACTGTATCTTCTACTTTCTGATTAGCTATTAAGAGTATTGTCATCTCTGGCTTCGCTTTACACACAGTGTCAGGGCAATCAGAGCAGTTCTGAATATTAAGCATTATGTGGCAAACCCTTGGTCAAAACGCACTAAGACATGTTCTTCTCATCTCAGTGATACCACAGGTTGAGGATACACATGGTGGGCAAGGCTATGGGCTGGCCAAGAAATCAGGGGCAGAACAGGGTCATGAGGGAAGGCTGTGTTCTTGATATTCCAGAACTTTCTGACCAAGAAGAACACTTAGCATAAGAAGCAGAGGTAGCAGGGTATAGCCAGGAACCACCTCCACCACGGACTCAGGGAACATCTTGGATGAGTCAGACTGGGAGCTGCAACACAGTAAGGGGGAGAGTGCCAGGGAGAAGCTTGCTGCTTCATCAGCACCTTGCAGGAACCTCTCATGGATCCCAGTACGTGCTAAGTAGCAAGACTGAGGTTGACCTCTGCAAGCCCTAGGCCACCATATAGCAATTGTTACAGCTCACACATAGAAGACTGTGTGGAAGAGGTAGGTGTCATCTCGCCTGCTGCATCCACTCCAGCCTCCCTTTGCCCATTGCTGCTGCCTCCCAGCCTCAATAAGGTGAGAGAGCTTTGGCTCTAGTACAACCAGCTCCTATTTCTCTTTGCTGATGGAGTCTCTGGATATCTTGAGAGACCAAAAACGAATGCATGAAGTCTTTTCAAGCTGCACACCACAGGTCTGAATTTGTCCCGTGTCAGCAGCTTTTATAATGCCTTACCATCTGATGACTGATCATATAGCTTGTGCTATCTGGGATGAACTAATGTTTTCATTCCAGATAAAGAAAACAAGTGCTACGTTCCACATCAGTGATAAAAACAGCAAACTGGAAAAAAATGGCTAGAGAACATGTTCATTCTGTTAAAGCAATGCATGTGTTTAAGATGAGACAACACCAAAACATTAAATGCTTGTTCCCACAGCTCATCACTCAGACCAGGATTATACCAACAGAAATGAACAACCAAGAGCATATAATCCAAAAGATTTGCACTTTCCACTCCTACCAGGATTTAATAAACTATTAAAACACTGTTAACCAAATAAGACAACTTAATCTGTTTACTGCGTGGAGTTGGCTTCCTACCAGGTTAGCGCTGCTCTGTAATTGCATTACAGTGAAACCCTGACGCAGTGAATAGATACAGGTACTTCTGAGAAATATCACAACTGGCATCCTCAGAGGAGAAAAGCACTGATGGGTGGGAAGGCTTTGGGACTGCCCTGCTTTCTACCCACACAGGCTGTTTAAGTTGGGAGCCTGGCTCCCAGGAAGGGTGGGTGAAGGGGAGAGGCTGAATGAGAATTTTCTCTGTATTTGCTCTGTTCGTGTGTCAAAATAGTCCAGGCTCCTGAGGCTGTCGGCTCAGTGTCATGCTCGCACACTAGAATCATGGTATCAATTTGTTTAATCCTAGACCCTGATGTCAGGGGAATTTATAAAGGCAGGCAAACATGGGCAAAAGAAGTTAATTAACAGTGGAGGAGAACCACCTCCATGTCCTGGAAAAATGTTATAGAGTACAGAGTAGATAAGAGTGCCTTCAGAAATGACAGTCTGAAAATCCTAATGTCATCCATGTACGTTACAGTGGCAAACTGCCCAAAGGAAGGGAACAAGGAAAATGTCACAAATGCTGACAACAGACTTGATTCTTGCTGAAAAGATCTGCATGAAAGCACTTCACCCATGCATTGCTCCTTTAGTGTTTGGAAATGTCTTTTTGAATGAAACAGAACACCCCTTCCCATCTCTCTGCTCCCCCAGTTTCTCAATCAGATCTGCCCTTAGCTACACAGGCCTGACTGTCTCTCAGTTGTGCATACGAAGCAGGAATATCAGCACAGGGTGCAATGATCCAGGCCTGTGTTTAAAGACAAAGTAGGAAACGCTCTATAATTCACAGTAGAAAATATCCTTTTCAGCAGTTTTGAGGGAGGAATGAAAGAATAAGTGCCAAATCCACAGATACCACAAGCATTGAGGGACGTCTATCTAGCAGAACTAACTGAACACGCCAAAACCCAGTGTTCCGCAGTTTGCCTTCTGGGCACTGGACCCACTGTTGTGGAGCTTCTGAGCAGACCTCTGCTCCAGGAAAGGAAATGATCCATTATGAAAATCTTCAAAGGGAAGCTGGGACATGGTCTACAATTAAGACTCTCCAAACAAATCAATCTTGAAAGAAGCCTTCAGTTCAGACTAGACCAGTTGCAAGGATCATGGAGAAACATACAGAGAGTTCACTGTTGCAACCTTTTCCTCCTCTCTTTTCTGAAAAACAGAAAACCCTTAAAAAGAATCTTAAACAAGGGAAGAATTATCTTGTCTCTTCACATAACAGTTGTGTGGGGATGTATTGAAGTTGTGCGTCATAATCCATCATTATCAACCTCTTTTGCACTTGTCCTGAGCACATCAGCCTCTCACCAGATGTTTTGCTAGGGTTTTTTGGATTTTTTTTCCTCCTCCTTGAAACAATGAGTTTCTTTATGCTTAGATTTCTGCAATCTAAAAGTAAGATGAAACTGAAAATCTATAACTCTTATCAGATGCAGTTTCACTGGAGACTTCAAAGCAACATAAATGTTATTATATAAGAGGTAAAGCCATTAATTAAGCAGAATTTTTTTTTCCAACATCTTCTTAGAAAAATGTCTGCTGGAGAAGCTGTCATCTCTTCCCTGTGCCCTAGCAACTTTCTGTCAGAAGGATCAGACTGGAAAAGGAATCTTCATAGTAAACTGAGGATTAAAGATACAGTTCCTACCATCAGGTGTAAGAGAGAGAGGCTTTTGTTTTATTCTCCACTAAAGAAAGGGAAAAAAAAAAAAAAAAGAGATGAGGTAGTACTTCATATAATCCATGACAGGAACTTGATGGAGGGTTTGGTGACAAACAAAAGGCTTTCACAGTCCCTCTGCTGAAGCCCTGCAACAGAAATGGTGATACCGCACTTTGGGATAAAGAGACTAAGGAGCTTCAGCAGACTTGTAAGACTGCTGGTCAAGAGTGGGGAGCGCCCATGGCTAGCCCCAGTAATTTCAGTACAAAGAACAAACTTGGATTAACTTCCCATGCAGAAACTGGCATTTTGAAAACCTTTCCTTCCAGCTCCAGCAGTAGATGCTGGTGTGAAAACCATGGGTTCCAGACACATGCTCAATATAGGGCTACTTCAAGGCATCCTCTATTTCTTATCCCTCTGCCACCCTTGCAGGATGCTGTGATGAACGTGATGTACCACATCAGAGGAGGAGGTTGGATGTGGTTCTTGAGTGGTCTTCCACGGCTGCTCACCTTGATGAGCCAGACTCCTGGTCACCAGCTCAGTCAGTGAGGACTGCGTACTGCCTCGTCTGCTGAGCAGAGCTACTGCCACTGTTGATGGCACTGCGGACTGTGGGCGCAGCTCATTCCCTTCCTGCAGGAGGATGTGTAAGTGCAAGAAGGATCTTGCCTTTTAGCAATAAAAATCTCCCAAGGGCAAATAAACAAACCAAAAATCCTCAACCACTCTGTCTGCTGGTAAAGAGTGAAAATCACTTATTGGTTTGCAAAAAAAACCTTTGTCTTTAAATACTTACTGAACAAGCTAAGTTCCTAGATTTGAATCCAATCCTGAGAGTTTGCAGAAGCAAAATGCTTATGCCTAAAAAATTAAGAAATTAAGTTTATTTGCACTCAAAATTCCACAAATCTTAAATTCAAAAAATGCATGTACACTTTTAAAAATTAGAAATAAAAATATGTATGTAACAAATTGTCTGAACCTCACAAATTCAAGATCTCACCACTCTTTTTTAGATCTCTGTAAAAAAAGAGACTTAACCTATGAAGAGTTGTTGGCTTGTGCCATAAATTATGAGTGTTTATACCTCCTCTCGAACTCTTTGCTGCATGTGTTGGCAGGGATGTGGGAAGGTGCAGGATTGGAGGGGCAAATTCCTGTTGCTGTGGGCTTTTTCACTTTGCAACTTGAAGCTCTTGTCAGCCCCAAAAATGCTTGGTTCTTCTTCAGCTATTGCTTCGCTTTATTTGTCTCATGAACGTTTTGGCTGGCAGCAAAGGTGCTGAACAACTGTGGAGCGCTTCCCTACAATTTGAGCTACCATGAAAAGAAATGGCAAGTACAGGGTCATGATGTGGGAACATAAAATTGCAGACTTTCAGTTGGACAAAACTGATACAGCTGATGCAGAACTTGGATGAATATCAGCATCAAGGCTGGAGTCTGCAGAAGCCTCTGGCCACAGTGTGTGAGAGAACTGCAGCAGAAGGAAGTCAATATGATGGCTTTCACTTCTGGTTGCAGAAGCACATAGGTGAAACCTATGCCATCTTTCTTTTTTTAAATGCCTCCATCTGATGTTCCAAAAGCAGATGACAGAAAGCTGCCTGTAAATGCAAAGATTCAAAAGGAGCTCCTATTCTGCCCTTAACATTAATCCCAGAGAACGAGAAGATGAAGGCACCAGTCCAGTCCTGCCACAAGTGCTTCATGGACAGATTTCTATTTCCGCAAGAGTCAAACCATGACCTTTCAGCCCCACGTGAAGGGGCGACCCAGAGGACAAAGTTTAAACTAGGATGAACATTTAAAAATTCAACGCCCTTCTAGTTCTCAGCATGGCTAATAGTGCATATGCCCAAAATTTTACCAGAGAAATTTATTTTAGGCAACTTCTGTTTGAAAACTTAATGGAAGTGTAGCTGTTCTCCCCTGAGCGTCAGGAACAGATGACTAAGAAATGTTGCCAGTATCTGTCTTTCAGCGAGATTAGTGTTGGGTTTGTGTGGTATCCTATTTATAACTTTGACAAACGACTCACCCAATCATTTCATACTTAATCATAGCTGTCTGCCTAGATCCCTTCAGAGAGAAGCTTTTCAAAGACTATGTGCCAGCATAACATGAACAAAAGGAAGCAAACCACAGTCAAGGAAAAAAAACAACCACAGAATTTGCTCCCCAAACCAGCAACAGCTCACGAGCTACACAGAAACCAGGTCCTGCTAAATCATAAGGCATAATTAGAGCATCATTATTCATGGGACTGCATAGCTATAGTTAGTCAGTCAGTGTTTCCACTGTAAACCCCTATTTTTACAGAGGCCTGTAGCTCATCTGCAAAGAATTAGACTGTGATGAGATTTGGCAGTAGAAATTTTAGAACAAGGATTTTTTTAAAAAAAAACATTTAAAGATTTTTCTTCTTCCTCCTGACTTTCAATTCCCCTCTTACTTCTGAGGCTGCAGCAGTACTCATAAAAGAAACAAACCCCACTTCTGCACACTCTTTGATGTTTGGTTTCTATGCGTGTCTCTCTGTGGTTAGTAGGACCAAAAACATTGATGTAGCAGGGATCTTCAAATATAGAAGTCTTAAAAAATTGAAGCTGCGATTCCCAAAGCAATTACAACTCAACTTTCCTTTGAACGTGTTCAGGAGTATTACTACCTCTGGTGTTAATTGCCATGCATTAAGGGGTTTTTACATTCAGTGTAAGCCCTGCATATCCAGCTAGTGCCAAAGATGAGTTTACATTTTATGGCATAGAGATTTTAGTTTTCTTTATGCCTGTCTTTCATTGAAATAACATTTCTCAGTGATCAGAGCAGATGACTTCCTGGACTCGCCCCTGAGCCCTACATTTGCCTGGCTGCTTGCTCCCCACCTACCTGATTCATCCCTTAGGGCTCACAATTCAGCATGTACACAGGTGTGGTTGAGACCACTAAGAGAAAGCATGAGGAAGGCAAAAGGACAGGAGAAACATCTTGATGGAACATTTTATCCCAGACAAAACTAAATAAAGCCTTTCACAACATTTTCATCTATTCAAGAGAAACAGATTGCTGTTTACATTCAGAAGAACATCAGAAGAATGCATTTGCTCTTTTCCAACCAGATCTGGCTGAAACATCCTAGAGATTCAGCATCCCTGGATACAAGTAAGATTTACTTTCACACATATGGACCACACACTAACAAGGTACAGCAGTCTCTGGGCATTATGCCTGGTTTCACTGCATGCCATAAGCAGCACATACCAGAAAGTAACTGCTTCAAGTGCAGTCCCAGTTCAGAGTGCTAGAACAGTTACCCAGCTCAAAAGAACAAAACCAGAACTAAAAAAACCTGTGAACTTAAAGAGTTACATGCCTCAATCTGGAACTGGATCACTGTGAATGGGTTCTTTCTTCATACTGATATCTTTGGTGCATAGGTTTTTAAAGAAGAGATTGGTTTGTCCAGGCAGTTTGATTTTCTAGTGAAACAGATGCCACCATGTAACACCACCATGCTTCAAACCCTATATTCCTAGACCCTGACATTGGCATATGGGAAATGAGGCCACTTTTGAGCTTCTAACACCTCGCAATTGTCACGCTTTGCTTTAAACTCCCCACAGCAGCACTAATGAGCTTCCCCTCAGAAGGCTTGGCAGAGGTGACAAAGATGAGAGTGCCTCCAAGGTATCAGGTAGAAATCCTGAGAGCAGCTGCCACCAAGCTCCCTGCAATCCCAATGCACTCTTCAGAACAGCAACACCATCTCCTCTGATTGGGAGGAAAGCAGGAACACCACTCTCCTGGCCATAATGATTTGTGAAAACCACAAAAGAAAAATTCTCCTTTCAGCCCAAAATTCCTCATCTCTGCCACAAATTGCAGCAATCACAGTATTTATGTTGCAGTGAGGATATAAACTCCTGTCATGTCTAAAAAACAGTACAAAGGAGAATTCCTCGATACACTGCTGGAATCTGCTTTTCGAGGTGGTGGAAATTAAGAGGCAAATGAACTCTGTAAGATTACTCATGTACCTTCAATCATTTACAGGAATGTTAGCAAGATCTTGGCTTCAGAGGGCTGAATCACGCTTTCCCTCTGCAACCATCATTAACCTGACATAACATGTTCATAGAGTAAGAGACGATAACGATGCTGTAACTGGTCTCCATAGAATATGGTTATGACTAGGGAATATCTTAGAGAAATTGTCATTCATTAAGCACTCAGCTAAATGCATAAAGATGGGTGAAGGGAAAGCTCTGCAATTTCATGAATTTATAACCTGAAAAAGGTCTGTTCTTGACATTTTGGTTATTGGGTCTTTTTCATTCAAATCTTGCTAAGAACTGGTAGATTCAGTTTAAGTAAAAGCTGCACGACTTACTTTCTTCACTTCTTTTTCCCTGAATGTAAGCATTCAGTCTTCTGCAGTCACTTAGAAGACACCATGGGCCAAGTCAGTAAAAGATGCAACTTTTATAACTTGAATTTAATTCTCCCAATACTGTGTATCCAAGTGAGCATGTTATTCCCACCTGGGAAAATCTCTAGTGGTTCAAAGTGCATCTCATACACCAGGTCCCAGGTACTTAACTAAGTCTAAATCCAGGATCTCAGTCAAGCTGGCAAGCTCTCCTTTTGATACCTCTGTTCTCTGTGCTCATAGAGATGTTTTTGCTCTTGAATAATAATTCCCTGTGCATCATGGCACAATACTACTGTCACCAAAATTTTCTTTCTTGTCTTAACAAGAAGGGATGGACCATCCCAAGGATTCAGAAAGCAGTTTTATCAAGTCTGCAAGTCAACTTCACTTCCAAATTCAGCTAAGCCAGTGGGAAATGTTCCTGGCACTCTCAAAGAAATATCACCTCCATACATTAACCTTGCTGGTCACTGGTCACTATTAGCATAAGTCATGAATATAATTCAAAAAACAGTTTGTCTTTTTGCAAGATCGTAGGGGAAAAAAAAAAAACAAACCACCAGCCTGATCAGTAAGCAAATGACACTATGACTACCACTGTGATCAAGGTTTTTTCAGCAATGCCTTGCGGCATTCTTTACCCCTGTCCTGTCCACCTCTTGGATTGTTTTTGAGCTACTGACATAAACCAAATTACTGACACAGAAGCAAAGGCTTCCAGAGTAGAAGAAAGACTTTGTTCTGCAGAGCTTGTATGCAGATCGCTTGTCTCCCACCAGCTAACTATGTGGCTTTACTGACCAATTTGATAGGAAACTGGGAAGGATTTGCTCCTCTGGGCACCCATGGAAGTAAATGCTGTGCAATTCTCTTGGTTTTGGTATTTATAAGCAAGTCATGTTCCAGTCTCCAGGCTTCCCCAGGGTACCACTGAGGGACTGCTTCTCTCCTACCATATGTGCTCACACAGCTTGAATGCCAGTCACGGTGAGCTTCAGTGAACCTGTACTGGAGAAAAATCCAAATGGAAATCTCACAGGAACAGGTCTTGTCACTGGGGATCCTTAGAAAAAGGCTGGCCAAACAGCTCTAAATATACTCTACTGACAACTCTTATTTGCTCTATCCACTGAGACCACATGACCCTAGAGGACTTTTTTCCTCCATTTCCCCAAGACTTTATGACCCGCCCATCTCCCTGACTGAGGTGTCTGGCAATGGTATAGATTGTGCATGAGGTTCTCACACCTCGCCTGGGAAATCAGAACAACACATCTATCAGAATGTGAGAGTGATGTTCAACTGCACTAGAAATAAGAGGGTGCAACAAGACTTGCACCTTTAATTGCATCCTCATTTCCTCATTCCCTGTGACAGCTGAAATCCTCTTAATTAATACACTTCACATACTCTCTATTTTTGATCTAGTTCAAATTCCAACCATCAGCAGAGTATGTTTGTCCCACTCCTGCTGAGAGCCCCTCTGGGATTTGTGATGCCCATCACTCGTCTCGCTCAAGCAGGAAGACAGCAGCAGATAACTCTTCCTTGCTATGAAATAGTGCCCTCCTCACCTGCCTGAGTTTGATTGGCTCCTTCAGCTTCCTCAGAACTCCAGATTTCTCTCCTTTCCTTGGCACATAGGACTTAATCCTTTAATAAATCAAACTCCCTGTCTTCCATCTGCCTTTCAGCCCCTGTCTCTGAAATTCAATTGTGCGGCTTCTCCATTACATTTATGAAAGGTACGTGACTGGTCTCCTGTAATCAACAGATTCTCTGTGTCCTCACACACATGTCTCATCAGCTGTGGACCATACTGTATTACTGCAGAAAGGAAAAGAACGTGTGGCAGACCAGCAGCTCTACTGTCATCACTTCTTGTTCCTTCCCAGGCTCTTCTCACTGATGCAGACTACTCACTTGTTCCTTCTGTGACCCCTTTCTCTCCGATCCTGTGGTTCCCCAGATTCATGCCAAGTGAGCAGCACTCAAGTGGCAGCGAAGCAGCTATGCTCTAAATTCCACAGCTCCTGTGGGCCAAATCTTTGATTTCCTCAAACTCTCTGCTTCCCTTGCAGCACACTGGAATCACCTGGCTTACCAGGGACATAGAGGAAACATCCCCGCTTCTATCCCAGCACGATCTCCCACTGTCAGCCATCTCTTTCCTCTGCTTATAGAGCTCTAGCATCTACCTCAATAAGATATTTATAGGGTGCACAAATAACAAAACCTGTACTTTGATCAGTGGCTGACTTATGCTGGCAGAGACACTGAACTCCTGACTTCCTCAGGGAGCACCTGACAAAGGGAACAAATGTGAACGAATCAGCTCTCCTTGCAGAGGAGCTCCTTTTCAACATGATGCAAAGCACTTGTAACTCCAGGTTGTTACCCACCTGAGGTCTGAAACTAAGGCAGATGTCAAAATGCTTGTTGACTTCAAAGGCAGAACGACTGGATCCATAGTACTTTCAGCTCTTGTAACCCACCTGTGCGTTAACCAGCAGGTTAGACAAACTGAGGAGAATTTCCACATCCATCATCCCTCCTCTGAGCAGCAGAGAGAGGTTTGCCCAAACACAGGCAAAGCCTTTGCTCAATTACTTTAATCACAACCACCACATAGGCTGATGTCAAGAGCTTGAACGAAGTGTCACTTTTCAGAAGTGAAGTACATTGCAAGTAAGATGCTTTATATACACACTACTAGTCTGAACCAACAGTTCTTCCAAGGTGGACTCTGCATACTCTGTGCCAAATAGCCAACTAGTTCCTACTGCCTATGACCCTTCTGACTCTATAATTAAAGATACTGGCAAAGATGAGCTTACTTCACAAGTCTGTAAAGTATTCTGATTTCATGCTTTTGCTTGTCTGGATTTTAAGGGTTGTTTTCTCTCAAGCCTGAAACAGGATACTTCAATACAGGGAGCCAAGGGTCACAAGAACAAGTTATTGTATACTTCCTGATGCAGTTCAAAGCTACCAAGATTTCATTGCAAAAAGCAGTAGAACAGTTTCAGAATAGGAAAATGATCTCAAAGCCTTATCACACTCTAACATGGGCAATTTTCAATGTGTCCTTTATTCACATTATCTACTCTAATTCCTAGCAAATTCCACTTTCATAGCTGATCAGTTTTTAGAAAAACCAAATGGAGCAGCCTGCAATGCAGCAAAAGTACTGCACTTTTCAAGACTGTTGTAATTTTGGAATATCCTACTCCTTCCCTCTTCCCTGTATTGCCAAAAAATCCGCACAAAAATCAACAAACTCATACCACTGTTTCAGCTCTGATGGATCCTTGATGTCTTTGGAAAACTCTATACATCAAACTGATCATAGAGAGTGAGAGAAAAATTGAGATCTATATTCTCTATAACCCCAAGGTATCAGGAAGCACCAGGTCAGGATGCTTGTGAGCACAGTGATTAAGAGACCAAATCTGAAGAGCACTTGTATATTTGATCTCTGTGGCCCAGAGATCCCCTTAACGTAGGCTTTTTCAGCTCCCTGTAAGCAACCTCTCATCCTGCTCATGCCAGTAGGTGGTGTCTCCCTTTCTACCAGAAGTCCTCTCTCTGTTCAGCTGTGTGGGGGTGAGATCATCTGTCAAAGGGAATGCTTTGCTTTATAAAGGAATGAACTATATAGTGATCCTATGGTATGGATTATGCAGGAGGACACTCCAGAAGATCAGTCCCTTGTAACTTCACCACTTTCCAGCTAAATCCCCGACACCTGTCGCTGCTGAGAAACATCTGTGTTATAGTGACCTGTGCTTCTCTCACATTCCTTCCTCCACTCAAACTTCTTTGCTATCTTCTGTCCTTTTCCTTTCTCTTAAAGATAAGCAGACTGACAAAAGCACGCTAGGAATTGTAGCTACCTGAATGCAATGCAGAGGTGGCTTGCTTAGCAGGAAGAAATAAACTCCATCAGCTGCAGTGCCATAGATTCATTTTCTCTGCAAGGCAAAATGGGCATCCCTGTGGTGCTTCTTTACAAATGAAAACAAACTTCTCGTAGGAAAGCTGTCAGCATCTCAGCAAAAGAAACATTTAATAGAATGGCCTTAGTAAAAGCTCGTATTGTACTAAGTATTGAGTGGTCTATAACAACAAATTGTGCTTATCTTTACTAAACAGCCAAAGCCAAGACACCGTTTCTCTCACAGATTTGCAGAATGGTAGGGGTTGGAAGGGACCTCCAGAGCCTCTCTCACTTGGAGCTGGAGACCTATGGCTCAGCAGTGGTATGTACCCTCAATCTCAGGCAAGCTTGGGAAAGCCTCCAAAACTGTACTTGCTGCATGCTGGCACTTGAACTGCAGACAGCCACCTTCTCAGGTGTTACGAATTATGAAAAATTAATAATCGATATTAATTTTGATATCCAGGCAAAGATTGTTAATAACTACAAAAACTGCTTATTAACATTAAATCTCACCAGAAAACTTATTTACAAGGTTTGAAACATGTGGTTTATGCACACACAGGGAACAGGCAAAAGTAGAACACT
This sequence comes from Ramphastos sulfuratus, assembly GCA_013399055.1. NCBI lineage: Eukaryota > Metazoa > Chordata > Aves > Piciformes > Ramphastidae > Ramphastos > Ramphastos sulfuratus. Next base: position 401,393 of record WBNM01006491.1, read on the forward strand.
TTAAGAAATACCTAGCAAATGCAAACATACTGGAAGAGAAGGTTCTTGTGGTCAATATACTGCTTGTGGTTAATTATATCTTTTATGCACTAGATGGACTCAGGAAGCTCCTTTCTACTTATGGCAGAAGGCAAGTGGTGAATTACAAGAGGCTTTAAGTATTTACTCACGAAAATTATCTCCTGACTCGTGGGGCTAGCTACAGCTTCAAACAGTACCCAAACACTTGTAGAGGGTTCTGTCAATGTCTTGTGAGCCTCTGAGGCTTCTGTTTTTTCCCAGGCTTCACAGGGTGCTGGGGAAAGGAGGCAGACTATCTCTGACCTGGTCCTGATTTCTCTGGATGATCTGGGTGTCCCTGCCAGGGCTCTTCATCTTGGCAGGAGACTTTCAGGTGTAGGCAGGTTGTCTTGTGATGTGCAGTCTTAGCACAATGTCGCACTGGCTATGCAGGCCGATTGTATGGAGGCATTTAGAGCCTGTTCCTGGTAAACTCGAGGCAGGCAGTTTCCAGGCAGTTCAGGATACAATAAGGCAGTAAGCAATGGCAGCAGCAGGTGTGAATACAACAGCAGCGCACATTGTGTTACCTGCTCATCCCCTTTTATCAATATAGCCCAAGACTAATGGGCCTTTGGACACAGAATAGCCAATCAGAATGGCAGTTAGCCATGCTTGACCATATTAGGTGAAGCCATAGGCTTGCTTTACCAAAATTTGGGAAAAACATAGGCCTTGCATGAGGCAGGCACAAGCTAAGCCTGTATACCTTGTTTACCACAGGAGCGAGACAAGTCTGGGCAAGCCAGAGTCCTTAGACTCAATGGCTCCAGGTTCTTTGTCCTCTTTACTGGTTCCTCTTTCTCCCCAAAACAGGAGGAGGGAGAGCAGAAAAACATGTCTCTGGGCAAGCCAGGACACGTATAAGCCTATTTTGGCCCATTTAGGGCTACCACAACACAGGTGAGATGAATGATGCCAGTAAAGGACTCTGGCACTGTGTCCATCTTGAACATGCACAACAAAATGGCTGGCCAATGTGGCCAAGGACTAGGATGAGGAAAACCTACCATGTCTCCTGAAACAGCTCCTTCATAGAAATCTATGACTGGACCGAGGTGGGTGTCAGCAAGCCCACCCATCCTCATGACACGCAATACTGCACAAACACATGCACGTCACCATAGCCTTGGAGAAGCAGCTGGAGAAACCAGTAGAAACAATCCCAGCAATTTGGCTGCAAATGTCAAATCTGTGTGTGAAGGGAGCTTGGGGGAATGTGGAGCAGGCACAAGCTGCAGTGCTCCTGCGCAACAAGCAACAAGTCTTTCCATAAGCAAAGTGAAAATATCACTTCCCTGAGGAGCAGGGTATTAATTAGAAGCCTACACAGTTTAGCAACGCCTGCTATGTTTGTTTTGATCCTCACTACCACATAGATACTCGTGGCAATACCATCTTTGCTGGAAGTATTAGACATTACAAACCTCATTTAAGAAAGCAGATTTTGCCAGCAGGCCAGCGGAAAGATAAAAAAATAACCTGGATACACTCTAGGCCATAACTGTTTCAGGATTTAGCCACTGAAAATACACCTTTTGTAGCCTGCTAGGATTAGGAGATAGCATCTTTTTTAATCACCTTTGCTCAAGCCTTTCAGATGCTGCTTAACAGCTCTATCCAGATCTAGAAAGCACAATTCTGGGCTGTCTGTCATTCCTGCTTGAAATCACTATTTGTTTCCTATGCAGCAAAGAGTTGCTGTCAGCTTGCCTGTATTTTTTCTTTTTTCCTAACTGATGAGATTAAGATTGTGGGAGGCCCTTACAAGAGCTTATAACCCTTGTTTTTCCCACCAGCACAGCCACTGCTTTTGGTTCATCTCCCAGACCACAAACCTCTGTGCCAGTAAATTAAACGGGATCTGGTGTTTATATCTCCCACTGCTCACTGATATTTTTTTTCCCCCAGGGCCCAACTAACACTCAGCCTTCTCAACTCATGTGCTTATCTCTTGTGTTTTTCAGTCACTGCAAATCTGGTTCAGCGTCAGTCGAAGTGGGACTGATAGCCAAGAGCTGGACCCAGACAAATCTTTGCTCACATTCACACACCGGGGCCAGACCACCACAGAGCCCTGAGCAGGGAACATGCCGCAGGGAGACCTATCTTGTCTCCTCTTCGCTTTGCCCAAAGTTTGCTGTATCTATAGTGGGACAGATGTGCCTCACCATGAAGCAGTGGCTGCTGGCCCTCGTTTCTAGGGCACATTAAGCACTCTGGAGTTGGATCTACAAAAACCTGCACTGTTCAGATTCAGGACACTACATAGTTACTGGCCCAAACCAGCAGCTGAGTTGCCTTGAAACACGGCAGTCCTTAAACATGTCTCTTGAAATCAGGACAGGTGAGACACAAGGGAAGCCCTTTGTCTGGTTACTTTCCTGTCCATTTTGGTCATTATTTCCCAGGGTGTTGAATTATTATCCAAGTAATATTTTCAAGAACATTTTGCTGTTATGAATGACTAACTCCAGTCAAGGCAGGTTACTTTTCAGAAAGTGCTGAAACTTGCCTTCCAAAATTCAGAGCCTCTGTTATTGCAGCAACCTGGACAACTTAAGACAATGAAAGTAACTACAAAAATCTGGTAGCTGCTGCTGAAAACAGAGAGCACATGCTGGTCAGGAGAAGCCATCTTTCTGCACCCTTTCCCCCATATTTCCAATGTTACAAATCCTACAGTATTTCTTTTAAAACTGTTTCTGTTGAGAACAGAATTAACCAGAAGGGGGAAAATGCTTAATATCTAAATGGCTCTCCATGCCAGCTGTAGCCCTGCAGGACAGCAAGACTCAGGCTCCCACCCTGTCACCTCCTGAGTCAGTGACATGATGCATCAGCAGGTGAGGAATCTCTGCCCTATGGAGAGGCCCTATATGCCAAACATGTGCCTTCACACCAGAGCACACCAGGGTTGCCTATGTTCCAGGCAGGTGCATATACAGAGGGGACTGAGTTGCTGGGAGTCTCACATCTCCATGTGCAGGGGTGATACAGCTTCTGGCGTGAGCAAGGGCAAGGGCTTGTGGTTTTGTACCCATTCAGAATGGCAGATGTTGCTCAGAGACAGAAGCAAAATCACCACACTAAGCCCTTTAGAAAACACCAGGATGCTGCTGTTCCCAAAGCACATGGTGATGAGCTGAGCAGCTATGGTTGCCCAGGGCAAGAGAACTTGTAACTGCAGGATCAAAGAAAACCATCATCCAGCTAAAAGTGTGCTTCCTTCCCTGCTTGCCTTACTGCTACTCATTCCACCCTGGGTGGATGCTACAAGCCCCAATGGCTTTTCTCCATGATTTGGATGAGCTTAAAACTTTCCTCAAACAATTGCCAGGTCTCTGCAGTGCATCTCCTTGTCCCCTTAATCTGCTCGGCTGCTGACAGTGTGCAGGAGATGAGTTAGCAACCAGTGTTCTGCAAGTCACAGCCCACCACCTCCCCATAACAAGGCTGTTTGATCTCCTGACAAGGAGTGGCTGACGTTCTTGCCTTTCGCTTCATGAGCAGAGCATGGAGACGGAAGGAAGAAGAGCTGCCGGTGGAGTGCGGCCCAGTCCAGCAGAACCAGAAGGCAGTCTTTAGAGAGCTTTGGCAGCAGCACCAGCCTGGCAGGAAGGGCCCTGTCACAGAAGGAACAGCATTGCTGGCTTCCCAAGTGCCTGATGCTGAGCCTGCTATCTCACTTGGCCTCAGAGTCAATCCTTGCCCTGCAACAAAGGCAGGGCCATCTGCAAGTGTCCTCTGGAGCAAACTTAGCTGCTCCTCCAGTGGCAGAGAAAGCATTGCTCCCCAACAGTTACAGGTTTATACCCTGGTTCATGTTCAAACCATATTCTCCCTGAGCACTTTGGGCCTCTACTGTCTTGGCCAAAATCCACCAGTGAATTTTGGTATCTAACCACTCACAGACAGTCACTGCATGCAGAGCTGAGGATTTTTCTTTAGGTCTTAATAGAGTGCGAATGCCATGGGAGGGAAAGACATGCAGTTCAGATATGCTAGGTACTAATTATACATTATTGTTAAGCATTTTAATATACAACGGACAATCACAAGCTATAATAGGTATTGCATGTTGCAAAGATAGTGCGCATGCAGTACAATGGCTCCCACATAGCACTGGCTTGGTTTAAACAGTCATAAAACCAGTATTCTTACCAGTATTACAGTAAAAGACTCTTTTCTAAGGTTCTTTTTAAGACATCATCTACCATTAGCAGTTAAAGGTGTTCAAGGTTCCTTCTAAATTACCTTTTGGGAAAATACAGAGAAGGATGCAGAAAGGATAGTTTGCTATTTGCTGTTCAGGTTTATCTGGAAGAGCAGCTCTGAGACCATATATCCACTGGATAGGGGTTCTTGTGTGTGATACACTGCACTGCGTATCTACATGTTTTTTAATCAGTTCTTTGTTTTGGCACCATATAAAGCCAGGAATTTATTCTAAATCTAGAGAGAGCATTTAAGTCAATAAATGGACTTTAATATACTTGCAGCTTCAGCAGCACAAAAGTGAAGTGTCTGAGAAGCCCTGTCTAAAGCACCTAGACCACTTCAGACTATGCCTCCTTTCCTATCACCCATCTACAGATGCCATGGTACCCCAAATACAGTAATTTGACTCACGATTTCCCTGCAAGACTCCTTCACACGTGCCAATGGTATCTGGAATTTCTTTTCCACCTCCCATCCAAGCACTGGACTAGGGCTAGAACTGGTTTGCTTGCAAGATTAAACACAACCTTGTGCATTCAGCCCAGGACAGATACTGCAGCTGAAACAAGCCACTTGTTTTCAAAGACACTGCTTCCTCATTGTCTTTTTCCCAGTGCCTCTTCTCAGTGGATTAGTGATGAGATTAAATTCTGCTCAGATGATCTGCCTGGCATGTTCCTTCCAGCAGCACATGCAGCCATGCCCACCAGGAACCTGTTCAATTCACTGCAACGGCCACTCGAGGAGTTCAAGAACCAATACTTCATTCTCCTCCCCACTGCTCTCAGCCTCTCCTTATTTCCCCTGCTGACCACGGTGAGAGCAATCTCGGAGCCTCTGTTCAGCTGAAAATGCATGCCGTGGAGCTAAGCCTATGTGTCTTCATGTTTGAACCAAACCACTCAAGTGGCAAGGAGCAAGACAGCCTGCCTGCTGAATTCCCAGTCCCCAAACACTCCCCTAGCACTGTGAAAGCTGTCATTGGCATTCTCCAATTTCCAAGTGTTGAACAGAGTTCATCCATGCTGAATACATCTCTGCTGTTGCCTTCCTTACCAGCTGTTTCACCTGTAAAGTGTTCCAATGATCCCTGTTTCATGTGCATGGCATCTGAAAAGCAGTTGGGAGCCAAGTCTCCTTCCCACTGATTCCAGTTAGTGGAGCCTTATTTCTGCAGTGCGCTAGGGAAGATGTGTGTGTGTATATATATACACACATATATATGTGTGTGTGTGTGTGTGTGTATATATATATATATACACATACACACACGCACACACATATATTTATATATATTTTTACGTATGTGTGTATATGTGCATGCAGATGATGGTTACATTCTTCCCCTAACTGGTCACCTTGCGAATTTAGCCTAGATCTGGAGAATACATGGAGACAGTTTGAGGAGGCTTCTTCTCCCCAGTACCTCCAATACATATTAAACAAAAGATTCAGCAGGTTTAGTGTAGTTGCACCATTTCCTAACTGAAAATGGGTCCACTTTTTGTTGAAGATGCAAGAAAAGGCAATGAAACAGGCTCACTCTCTCAACTGCAGTGGGCTCCACACAAGCTCTGGCTGAACAGCAACATTTATTTTGGCTGTAATTGCAGTAAGCAAGCCAGACTCTTAACCAGAGCCTATGTGCACCTCTGTTGTGCACTGAAACTTTTCAGAACAAAAACTGTTTTTTTCAGGATCTACTCTATCAATGAACTGCAACTTAGAAATTGTTTTTGTTTAAAATAGATCACAAAAGAGTTGCACCTAGGCAGCTAATTTAAGAGCCGTTACTCATTCGCTGTTTCAACTCCACCAGGGTCTGAGTACTGGTGTCACTGAATGATATTCATAAATGTACCAGAAAACCTAGTTCTTCCAAGTTTTCCAGAGGGAATATCTTTGTCAAACACCATTATGACCCAACAACAGAGAAGACACAGCAGGCAGTCTAGTAGCACAGACTTGGACACAGAAGACTAAATCTAGCCAATGTAAATTCAGCTGTATGAGCACAATATCCTGCTGCATTTTTGCAGCCAGTAATCCTGGCAGCCCAGCTTGAAACTGCTGTTCTGTAGTCCACAAACACTGGTGGCAAAGTTGAATCTTGTTGTGCTGCTCTTCCTTGTGAATTTATCATTCCTGTTTCCATACAGCCAATGCCATTATGATGGACTGAAAGCTACCAACATCTTAGTACCTCCCCTTCGTTCAACCAGGACACATCCCTGCTAAACTGCAGGTCTTGTGTTCTGGATTTACCTCTCCAGAAGAGGACAACAGTTGATAAGCAAATGTGATTACTCCTGACTATTAAATACTTCACCACAACCACTGTGTGCTTAACCACTTGGAAAACAATCTCAGAACTGATATGGTCCTGAGCGGCCTGGTCAGCTTGGAGGTGTCCCTGCTCACTGCAGGGGGGTTGGAAAAGATGACCTTTGAGGGTCTCTTCCAACCTGATGCTATCTGTGAATCTGTGAAAAAGTAAATTTTTTTTACTTTCCAAAACTATTAGTTAACATACATTGAAACATAATACAGTGCTGGGAAATGTCAAGATCTGCAGTACAAAGAAAAGAATACGGTGTCTTCCTGCCTTCAGCGACTTCTGTGCCCTACTTCTCCTGCATGAAGCACACAAAGTTCTTCAAACAAGACTTGACTCCCTGTCAAGCACTCTTTCCTTTGTACCTTCCACTTAGAAGCAGCAGATCAGCAGCTGGCGCACCACTTAAATTAAGGCGAAACCCCTCAAAATGACTGCCAAACAAAGCCTGGGCTCTGCCATGAACTCCCATCCTGCGGCCTTCTTTCTATTCATTGCTGGTGAGCAGAATCCCAAGCCCTTGTCTCCATCATGCCTTCCCTGTCCTACGCCTGTCTGCTCTGCTCCTGTGAGCTGACAGATTACTGAAGGCTGCAAGAGCACAATTCTTGTACATATCAATAACCTGCCTGTTCCAGAGAATAAGCAAGCAGGCTGACCTGATGGACACCACGTGTGTGTCTCAGCTGAGAAATAAGGTCAGCAGAGAGTCACTGGGTACAGGAAGTCTGGCCCCATCGACAGTGTGTGTTTGCTGTTGCTTTAAAAATTCATGCCTGTACTTGCTCCAAGGAGCACTTTGATGGACAAAATTTTAATTTTTTTTTTTTTTTTTAATAAGTGACAGCCAAGGATAGTCAGGTGACTTGGTTTGGATGTGAGGCTCAAATCCAACCTTCAATTATGGTAACAAAATCAACAGCTTGTTATTAATGGATATAGTTCTGATACTATGAATTGGCTGGTGTAAGCAACAGCAATTTAACTGCCCCCCATTTGCTAATAGCTAGCATCCATTAATTATCCCTATTGCAGGGGAGTATGTGTTAGGGCTGCTCAAACACAAAGAGACTGCACTGCATCATTATCGGCTGTCACAGACTGCCACACAGGGGCTAATCCTGAGCAAGCCTCCTCCATGCTACTGCCAAGGAAGAGCTTTATGATCTCTTTGCATCTGGGCATGTATTGGAGAGACAATGGATAGATGAGAGATGGTTTGGAAGGAGCTGAGCCCTGAGCCTTGCAAGACTTGTTCCAAGGTTGTCTATAGGCAGATCCTGGGAGGGAAGGCAGATGGGAAAGTGCTCACTCCTCATTAGCAATTATTTCCCTGCTGCCAGCAGCCATCAACATAATATGGGTTCTGGCTGCACACTTTTATAGATGTGCAGTGGTGCTTTCTTAGCTCTGGAAATTTTTTCCACATACCAAAGAATTTACAGTCTAATTGGACATTACAGGAAAAGCTGGCAAAGGAAGCTCTGCACAGAAGGGGTACTGACTTGCTCAAGTTTACCCAGCAAGTCTGCGACAGAGCCAGAAACTGTATCTGCAACTCCTGTATCTCATGTTTGCCCTCTAACCACCAGGCTGTTCCTCTTTGTGAGTCCTTGTGCTGTGACTGACAGGCGTGCAGAAAGAAAGGCCATCTGCATAGGCCAGGAAAATGAAGCATATCCAGCTCCAGAATCTCAAAACTCCATCTTTATACAGAAGTTTTGTGATAGAAAATGGTTCTGTGAATGTCAGCGTTTCCATATTAACACCCTCTGTACACAGATTGCCACGGTACTGAGGATTTAAAAGATAAAAAAGATGCAATTTAAAGATAAAAAACAGTTTAAAGTTGACAGTCTCAAGCAGTTTCAGTCCCTTGCATCTCTCATCAGTTTTCATTCATCTAATGTATTCTTTTAAACATACTCAACAAACTCAGATGCTTGGAAGGGAAGTGCCGTACCAAAGAACACACTTCTGCACGTCCCACCCCAGCATCATTGACCAGGGAAAAAAGAGCACTAACAGCACAGGGGAGGGCTATCTCCTGCATCCAGTGTTTGCTGCACTGTTTTACAAACCATAAGATGTCTTAAAACTCTCATGTTCATCACACTCACCCAGCCACAGCAGCTTTAAGATGCAAAACCTACAGCACTGAAGTGTCAGAGAGTATCAGCTGGCAAAGGGTGTACAACACCCGAGGAAAGCACAGGGTATTTTGGCTTCCGTAAATGGGAGATAAACATGGTATCATGAAAAATGAGACAGTGCCTCAGAATCCTGCCTACATACCCACTTTATCACCATTTTGTGGATTCAACCACAAGCAGCTATTTTACTATTTCCTTAGCAAGCTACCAAAAGACAAAAGGCCAGGAACACAGCCAAGCAAGTAAACTAATCATAGTAGTTAAGGCAATAGCCACCTTCATAAAGCCATCTTACCCTACCTCATGATAAGATAAAGAATTCAAAATTTGAAAGCAATGACTGACTGAGATTGTCCTTTGTCCAAGGAAAACACTGACTCCTGCTATTTGGAAACACGAGACAGACTGGTTGGAAGTCCAGTTCTTGAGATAGAAACCATCCTGTAAATTCAGTATGGCTCCCCTGGCACAAACCAAGATATTTCTTGGTTTCAATTCCACAGCTAAACACTAAAGAGCAAATGAGTTGCAAGCAAAGGGCAGCCAGCACCAGTATACCCACTGCAACAGCCTCTGCTGTTGCAAAACTCTCTGCTGGGTTAAACATGGAACTGGGACACTAATCTGAGCCTGGACAGAACAGTAGCTGTCACTACTTAAAGATAGTTTAGAGTCTGTGCAGGCTTCACTGGTGACTTTAATCCAGCTGAGGCCAAGCAAACATCTTGGCCTGCGCACACAATCCTGCCAGCAGATACAACACCTACCAGCTTCTCAGGGAGCTCTGCTTGAGCAAGCACTTTAAGACTAGAAGAAAAGAGCAAAAAGCTCTTGATGAGAGATTCAGTCCTACAGTTCAGGACTATTTCCTGTTCCCAGGACTGCTTCTACAGACCAGAGAACAAAGAATGACTATGCTGTACGTTGAGCTGGAAGAGTGATATTCTCTTGCTTCACAAGCAGTCAGCTTCTGTTCTGAGATATTTTGGGGCTTGTTCATACTTGACACAAATGGTTTCCTACATGCTTTCCTGTCTGTTTTCAGGTGATCCAGAACATTTGAGAAGTGTTTAATCTGAGAAAATACTTGGCTATATTGTGAGATTTTGTCTCTGACTCTAACACAGCCCTTCATTTCAGGGAGTAAGATTAATACCTTCTTGCTCTCCCACTGTGTACCTTTGGCCTTTTGAGGAGAAATCAAGAGACAAACAGATCATTTTCTCCACTTAGCAGGAGAGAAGCAGTGAGGAAATTTTTTCATTTCTGCTTCAGTATCCTCAACAATGACATGCAAACCCAGCCGTGTGCCAAACAAACACACACCCTGCAGGTTCTGAAGTCCTGGGATAGTAAAGGAAGGATTTTTCATGGTTCATTCCAGCACTGCGACTTTATAGAGTCACCTGCCTCTTACATTAGGGAAACAACAGTGAAAAACAGGTGTTCCAGTGAGATAGGGAATCTACTCTGTGGATCCTAACCTAATTCTGCTTGACGTTGTTCAGTTTTGGGAGGAAGGGGGCAGGTTGCGTTAGTGTGGGACATACTTCAGAGCAAGAGAGCACAAATATTGTATAAGACTGTTCTCTTCATTATGTTGCATGCCATGTTTCTGACCATATACCATGTATTAGCAAGAGACAGTGGAAAGCTGTCGTGGTAGGCCCAAGCAGGCCAAAATAGGCTTATACATGTCCTGGCTTGCCCAGACATGTTTTATCTGCCCGCCCTCCCTCCCTCTGTTTTGGGGAGAAGCAACAGCGAGAAAGAGGACAAAGAACCTGGAGCCACTGAGTCTGAGGACTCTGGCTTGCCCAGACTTGTTTTGCATCCTGTGGTAAACAAGGTACACGCAATTGCCTTGTGCAAGGCCTGTGCTCTGCCCAAATTTGGGTAAAGCTTCACCTAATATGGTCAGCCTTGGCTAACTGCCATTCTGATTGGCTATTTTGTGTCCAAAGGCACATTAGTCTTGGGCTGTATGGATAAAAGGAGATGAGCGGGGAGCACAATGAGTGCTCTGCTGTTGTATCTGCTCTCTGCCATTGCATCTGTGCTTGCTTATTGCTATATTGTATCCTGAACTGCCTGGAAACCGCCTTCCAAGAGCTTACCAGGAACAGGCTCTAAATGCCTCCATGTGATCAGCCTGCACAGTCAGAGTGACATCATCCCAAGACTGTACACTGCATTGCACCCTGCCTGCCCCTCTGCAAGGCTTCTGCTAAATCGGGAGTCAAGAGGAATCAGGTCAGAGACTGTGCCTGACTCCCAGCTTCCTGAGAAAAGCGCCTGGGAAGACTCCAAAGCCTCTAACGGCTTTGAGACCACCAAAAGCAACCCCACCACGTGCTTTGGGTACTATCCGGTAATATTTTGTGAGTAAATACTTAAAGCCTCTTGTAATTCATCATTGCCTTCTACCATAGCAGAAAGGAGCTCCTCAAGTCCATCTAGTGAGCAAGTTGTGTAGTGACCGCAAGTGGTTCACTGACTGCAAAGCCTTCTCTTCCAGTTCAATCGAGTTCAATTAATGTTATATATTATTGCTGGTTATTTCTAGATCTGGTTATAACCTGTATGAAGTTTCCATGACCGATGCAAAGAACCAATTGTTATTAAAATTAGTGATCAGGGTGGCATGAGTTCTGAATAGTGAATATTAATAAATAATATTAATTTTTGAAAATATCATCTCACATTAAGTACCCCTCCACTACAAAAGCTCACAGGGATACCACAAGCTAGACCTTCCTGTGCTGTGTATCAGTAGAGACCAATTGCTATGACAGTTCAAGCTATCCAAAAAGCCTGTGTTCCTGACTCAGACTGATAGAATGAATAGCAACTATCATATCCATATTCCTAATGATCAGAAATGAAGTGGTACAGGTAAGGTGAAATCATAAAACAACAACGTAAGTAGTAGAATAAAAAAGGGAAAAATTACTCATTTACACCCCATCTGCCTTGAATGGCAACGGTGGTTTATTTCCTTTGGTAGTACAGAAGGGTTTGCATAAAACATAAGCAAGGTTGTACAAACCCTTGGGGTTTAATTTGATTCTAGTTTATCTTTTGATCAGCACATCAAACAATTGTGCAGCATTTTCTCCTGCCGCCTCCCCTCCCCATTTACAGAAGCTGCCTGAAATATCTGTGTGCTGTGCCTCATCAGGGCTGCGCACAGCCTTCGAGGTAATGCCATTAAATTTAACGTGAAGCCTTTGCCAGAACACCCCAATACAGGGACAGACCTACTGCCTGCGAAGGGCTTTAAACCATAGAATAAACATGCCTTTCAGGTTTTTGAGCCTGTCTTGAGTTGAGAGGTTATTATTGGATGGAGAAAGAGGAGGAGAAGGCAAAATTATTACCCACCACAGCAATTCCAAGAGGGCAACCTTCTGTCTACACCACCAGGGACCTATCACAGCTAGACAGCAATCCAGATGTAAACATCTGTGACCTGCCCCATTATCAGCAGGCCAAATCTCTGCCGAAGCGTCCTTCTGCTCACTCTTGGACTGCAGTCAGCTACTTCAGTGGCTACTTCAACGCAGCAAATTATTTGACCTCTCAGTATAAGCCTTCTGGATAGGAGACAAATCCAGAAGGAAACCATCCCATGCCACCAAGAACTAAAGCCCTTTCAGAGTAAGTGGCGGACTCAGTTATGTGATAGCAGTTGATACAAAATAGTTTGCCTAGCTCATTACATGTATGTCTGGACACATCTCAAGGCTCACAAGAAAATAATGATGTAATAAGATTAAATTTTCTTACCCAGCCTAAAAGCTGCACAGAATGAAAAGCTAAGCTTTCCAAAAGATTCACTGGGGGAAAAATTCCAGGCAAATCTGACTGAGCAACCAGGGATGGCGCTGCCTCCATTCTGAGTGCTGGGAGACCTGCCTGGTCAATCCTTACTATAGCTGGGAGCTAACAACTACCTGGTATATGCTAAGTTCTTGTTGCCAAATCATTACTACCTCAGTGATTTGTCTTTTCATCACTCATACTTGCCATTCAGCCTCACAGAGCCAGAGTCTCCACAAGCACAGCACTAAGAACAGACTTCACTCTTTACTAAGTATTTCCTCAAAAATGCAATTAATCTTTAAACCTAATGTGGACCAATGAGTAGGATCAACCTCAAAACTCCTAAACTTAGCCTCTCCAACCCCTGGCTCACTCCCACTGTCTCTAAAAAGTTCTGCACTAACATTTAAGTAATAAAAGGCAATGGGAACTCTCCTACTTGAAGTGCTTTTGACAAAGTCCTCAATTCTCTGAGCACTTTGCTGCAGTTCTCACCAGAAGAATACACTCATGAGAAAAGGAGGCTGAAGGAAGACCTTTTTGCTTTCTACAACTACCTGTAAGGAAGTTGTAGCAAGGTGAGAGTTGGTGTCTCTTCCCAAGTAACAAGGGATAGGATGAAAGGAAATAGCCTCAAGTTACACTAGGGAAGGTTTAGGTTGTATATTAGAAGAAACTTCTTCCCTGAAAGGAAACACTGGAACAGGCTCCCCAGGGAGGTGATTGAATCATCATCCCTGGAAGCATTTTAAAAAAAGGGAGAGATGTGGTGCTGAGGGACGTGGTTTAGCACTAGACTTAGCGGAGTTAGATGACCATAGAATTGCTTTAGTTGAAAAAGACCTCTGAGACACTGAGTCCAACCATCTCTGACACCACCATTGCCATTAATCTATGTCCACACATTTCTTGGAACACCTCCAGGGATGGCAACTCCACCACCTCCCTGGGCAATCTATTCCAAAGCCCGACCGCTCATAATTTTTTTTTTCTAATACCCAATTTAAACCTCCCTGGCAGAGTTTCAGGCCATTACCTCTTGTCCTGTCACCCCAAACTAAAAAGAGACTGACCCTCGCTTCACTACAACCTCCTTTCAGATACTTGTAGAGAATGAGAAGGTCTCCCCTCAGAGTCCTCTGCTCCAGACTTAATCTCAGTTCCCTCAGCTATTCCTTGTAAGACTTGTTCTCTGGATACTTCACCATCTTTGTTGCCCTTCTCTGGACCTGCTCAAGCACTTCAATGTCCTCCACAGTTGTGGAGTCTCCTACTCTGGAGATATTCAAAACCCACCTGAATGTGCTCCTGTGTGATCTGGTATAGGTGATCCTGCTCTGGCAGAGGGGTTGGACTAAATGATCTTTTGAGGTCTCTCCTGGCCCCTAACATTCTGTAATTCTGTGTGGCCTCATCAGCACTGAGTACAGGGGCATGATCATTTCCTTGCTCCTGCTGGCCACACTATTCCTAATATAGGCCAAGATGCCATTGGCCCTCTTGGCCACCTGGGTACACTGCTGGCTCATGTTCAGCAGTTGTCAACCAGCACCCCTATATCCTTTTCTGTCTGTCAACTTTCCAGCCACTCAGCCCCAAGACTGTAGCATCACATGGGGTTGTTGTGACCCAAGCGCAGGACCCAGCACTTGGCCTTCTTAAATCTCACACAACTGATGTCAGCCAGTCCAAATCTCATTGCAGAGCCTTCCTAGCCTCAAGCAGATCAACACTCCCACCCAATTTAGTGTCATCTGCACACTTACTGAGGGTGCACTCCATCCCTTCAAACAGATCATTGATCTGACATTAAAGAGAACTGGTCCCAACACTGACCTCTGGAGAACACCAACTGGATTTAACTCCATTCACCACTACTCTTTGAGCCCAGACCTCCAGCCATTCTTAACCCAGCAAATCATCCACTCATCCAAGCCATAAACAGCCAGTTTCTCCAGGAGAATAATGGTTGGACTCAATCTTAAAGGACTTTTCCACTAAAACAATTCTAAGATTCTGCGATGGCAGTTTCTGGGATGGAGCGCCTGCAGCTCCCTGGTACGTGCAGCCCTGGGGAGCATGGCAAGCCATGTGAGCTGCAGGGCAAGTCCTGTTTTCCTGGACACAAAACACAGCTGCATGGAGAGTGTTGTGCTGGTGACACCATGCAAGAGTCAAACAACAGAGCTAATGAGCTGTCTCAGCAGTGAGGGAGGTTTCCTGGTCTCCTGGGTCTACCCAGCTCTCAGGGCACCTCATACAGACCTACCTGTGGGTGTCATGCAAAACATCAGAGCAAGACAGCAAGCAGAAAGGCCTGCAGTATGTACAGCAGCCTCCTATGGTTTGTGTTATAGTCAGGCCTGACAATATATCAAACTGATTTAGCTCTCCTGTGCTGGACACTGGCTTATTTTAGACATACTTTGTTTCCTGTTTTCATTCTCTTCATACTTCTCATAAGCTGATATAAAACTCTAAGGTTTGCTTTCAGCACCTTCTGTAGCTTGATTTAAAGGCCAACAAAGAGCTCAGTGCATATTTCACATTTGAGGATAATGGGAAAAAAATCCTAGATTTTTATGACCAGAAGGGGGCCACTGGATCATTTCATGTGACCACCTGTAAAGTGCGATTTCCCTCTGCTGAGCCCAGTAACTGCCTTCCACTTAATTAGAGCTCGAAGCATTGACAGTTCTGGTGTTCCATACAAAAACCAAGTACAATATAAAACAACTTTAGAATAATAAAAAAAAGTTCTGAGAACCTCCTGGGTGTTCCTCACATATCATAAGGAACTTTAAACCCCCTTAACAATCCCTGCAATGTATTTTTATGCCCCAGTCACAGTTTCTCTGAATAAAAGCAGACATTCTTCACTGACCCAAATAAGCTGCAGTAATCCTAAAAAACTGATCTTCCTTGTGGTGCTTGCTGCTCCTGATATTTAAGGGATTTTCTGGGACAAGTAATTTTTAAAATCTCTCTATGCTTGGCTACATAAACTTTCACATCCTCCTGAGTTCTTACACAAAGCTCAGAGAAACCACAAGGATAGCAAATGAAACCAAAGAGTTATGAAGATAGAAGCAGAAATGTTATCACTGCACTTAAATTCTTATGATAAACCTTCTGCAGAGGCCACCCCTAGCTCCCTTTTATCAGTCTATCTTGTTCCTGTTAAAAAAAAAAAGCTATCACAGACTAGCTCAACACAGTAAGCGTGTTGATGTGAGCACCAAGCTGCATTCCATTTCCTCCCTCACAGCTGGCTCTACCGCCTCATGGTTTGGTACTTGTCCTGGATGGGGTCATGTTGGGGAACCTGCTGGTGCTTCCCTGAGCCTTCTTCTCCCTAGCCCTTCACTTTACCTATTCCTGTATATCTGGGTACACACATGCGTCCCAGGGACCAGTCACTGCTCCAGACAGTGAAACATTTGCCTTTTGTGAACGCTGCAGATACCATAAGACACAAAAGCAAAAGTTTGATCTGCAAAACTCTTGCCATTACCACTCAGTTTTGGAGAAAGCCTCCTAACACCTTTTCAGGTAAGTTGTCACTTTTTGTGAGTTTCTTTTTATTTAGGAATATAAGCCATGCACTGTCCTACTGCTATTTCAGCATTATAAAAGCCGATTCACTCAGATGCCTTGATCCTCCTCCCAGCAATAATGAGTAGGCACTACAGCCCTGAAGGTCCACTTTGAACACTTCTGTGTGGGGTTTCCTCAGAGGCATGGTTTGAAGCCCACCATCAGGATAAGATTGTTCCAATTCCTCTTGCTTTAGAGGGCCACAAATGAAACTGAATAAACCGGCAGATAAGAAGAGATCAGGAACAAGAGCAGGAAGAAATGACAGAGGAACAAGAAAATCAATGTAAAGAGAAACGTGGCTTTGATAGAAGACTAGGACAGAAATACGCCCAAAATATTTTGCTGTTGGTGCACTGTGAAGAGATTATTGCTTGGTTTTTCAGAGGCACTGAATAGAGAAGCCAGCTGTCCAGCTAACCAGCACTAAAAAGCACATAACTTTTGCCTTCAACTGGTTTGGAAATCCCAGCTTGGAGTGGCAAAAAGTCTGCATTCATTACCTTTGCACTAGCATGAGTTTTCCAGTATGTACTATGAGTAACTTCACTCCCTGTCCCCTCATTCTGGCAAGGACCTTCTGCTACATCAAGAAACATCTTTGGAGTCTCCCTACCTACAGAACTAGGTGCAAATTAGCAAAGTGCAATTACACATGTGCAAGTTAGAAAGTGCAAATGTTTCCTTTGCACATGGTTGTGACACAAGTTGGCTTCATGAGCATCACAAAGCCCTCCCTCCTCTCAGTTCACAACAGAAAAAGAAAAGCTGGAGTAAAACAAGAAAAACCCACAGGAGTTTTTGCTTGCTCTCTCAGCTTTCATGAATATGTCAGGAGACATAAGGATCCCATAACCTAGGACCTACCTCTAATGCCCTGTTCCATGCACTTTAAACTTGCAGAAACACCCTATTTTTTTGTGCATTACAGGAAACTTATCAACTCCTGGGTCTGTGCCTGAGAGATCCGAGATGGAGCTATATTCCTTTTATTTATGCAAGCTTTATGCCTGGAATAATCCTAGGTTACATTGATGAATAAAGAAGAAAGGGGCTACTCTTCACCTTATTGAGGCTATTGTGTGCCTTACTGCAGTTCCCATTGAAACTGCTGAGATCACCCTAATGTCTCTAAAGAGCAAATGAAGCAATCATCCTTCATGGACAATGCCCTCTATGGCATGTATCATAACTATGATCAACTCTCTTAAAATGTCATTTATTTTAAAGGTCTTACTGGTGTACCAAGGATTTAAGCCAGTCATGTACATATTGCTCAGCAAAGTCCTTTTCTTGTTTAGAGCTATCAGGATGCACAGAATTATTTTCCTCCTGAAAAAATGTGTTGCCACAGGAAGCTTACACTATCAACTTTCCTACAAGGACTAAACCATCACGACATTCTGTGCTTGAGACCGTACCATAAAGCAACAGTCACCTCTGACCCCACAATCATTTGGAAGAGTTAAACTCTGTTATAAATCCTAATTTATATGCCAAGTGAGTACAGCCATGGAGCAAGGGATCAGATCTAGCACTCACAAGTAAAAGCCCATAAAAGAGGGGGAAACGTGTCATTAACATTTACTCCACAAACAGGCAGACTGGAAAAGAAAGCATTTCTCATTTCTACAACACAGCTTGTGAAATTGGAGAATGCTATCAAGGCTCACACATCCTCCTGGAAATCAAAATTTCTGCTTAGATGCGTGATGCTAATTCAGCTCTGCCTTGCTGAGGTAAATTAAAGGTCAAATATAGATTTGAAATCTTGTTTAAGATTCTTACTGCTTTAATAACAAGCACTGAATTACTTGAGGCTTTTTTTAAAACAGTGAACCTGTTTTGAACATATTTGGGCTAAAGATATTATTTCCACTATCTTGTTACATCAGGTCCTAACCGAGAGGTAAATTTGCTTGTCATGACCGTGAGTGCAATATTAAAACATATTCCACAGAGATGGGTTCACAGGGTCCCCTCGGTAGTCAGGCAGAGTTAATGGAGAGAAGGAAATTCATTTCTTGAGAAAAACCTGTCGGACCATAATCAACCACACTTTTTATTTGCTTACTGTTACCAGAAAGGTGACTGTTCACCTTAACAGTCAGAAATGGCACCCCTTCTCACTGCAGATAAGCACTGAGAAGTATTGTAGTCGATATCTTAATTAGATTGTTTAATTAAGCAAAAAGAACAATAATTGTGCATCACTTGGGCATTCACCCATCCACATACTGGTGCAGTATTTGTCATGAGGACAAGCATTTCCCCAGCCTAGGGAATCAGAGATTCACACAGAACTTGAAAACCAGTTACTGCTGACTGAGGCTAAGCTCAGCACGTGAAGGCTTCACTGTGCATGGCCAATGCTCAGTGTTGCTGCCTGGGACCCAGGTGACCACCTGCGACTGAAGGGGGTGGGGAAGGGGAAGCAGAAGCTCTGTATTCTCAGGATAGCCCACACTCCACTCAGCAAACAGAAATGCAGCTCTGAAATGTTCCCAAGCTCAAATATCTGCCATCTGGGGAATGTAAGCAGCTTCTTCTACATCTGCTATCCCACACCAACTTCTCCACAAAGGCAGCAAGACTGTAGAACTAATGGCAGTGCCTAGGCTCAGCGCTTCTCAGTGCCAACCTCACTCACACATGGGGAGAGACACAGAGAAGCCAGTGGTTCATTGTGGAGTCCAATGTGGGGAATGGTAGGCCAGATTTAAAGACAAAGGTTGTTACAATAAATCGTTCTGCTCGATGCTGGCAAAGTATATTGCAATTCACATGGAGCCTGCGTGATGAACTCTGATTCTAGCCAACTGCAAAAATTGTTTGGGGCAAAGTCAGATATTGATCTGATCAGATAGAAGGTATCATACAGGTACCCAGGGATGTCTGTGTGAAGGGTCCACCAGGTAATGACAACATTACATGCTGACTGCTTTCCCAAGTTCTCCAAAAGCAGAGAGAGCATTTGAAGAACTAGATTTATCTTCCTCTTGACTGGTCTCCCATACAGGAGGTGCTTTGGAATTCTAGTGCTGATTAAACTGGACGAGATATTGACACAGCTCTAGGCCCTTATAACCTCAAGAGGGTCATGGGACACCTAATACTTTGCTCTCATTATGTCACTGGATTGTTATCACTTTTGGCAGAAGAAATAGCAGGCCTTACCTGACCCACCCATAGTAATGTTCAATGGGAGTACCTCCTGAATCCTGAGTCCAGGGCCATACTCTTACTTTTGGCTAGACTACTACCTAGGATGAGATCCTGTAGCATAAGAATAATTAAGTGTAAAAAACCCAAACAAACCACCACCAACCCCCCCAAAAAAACCAAAAAAGTTATGAGTGGTATAAATCCTTATGAAGATAAGCACTGAGACACGAGCATGGATTCAGTACTGTTTGGGAAGCAACAGTTCATCTGTGAGTGCAAGCCCCATAACCACAGCACCCTAAAGCAGGAGACTCTCCTGCTTAATAGTAAAGTCCTAATCACCAACTCTAGGAAGGCTGCAGCAGATTCATGACTCCACACGTATCACCCAACATTAGATGAAAGTATCTAACCTGTCCCTGATACCAGAATCAGTGAGGCATGACTTGACACCTACCAAGGATCTCTAAGAAGATACGAATGCCTGTTCACTTTTCTGACTTTATTTGGTCAGCCAGCTCTACTTTTTATCTGTCCTTTATTACACTGACAAATAGCTGCGTGCTCAGCCATATTTATTGTTCCATAATAAAATAAACCCTGCTTGATACCAACAAAACGTAAACAGAGTTTATTAGAGTCAGGAGGAATTGACCATTGTATTAATTGGTTTCATTTCTCATGTAAAGCTGCTTTAATAGTGGATAAAATTAAGTAAATTTTCTCAATTATATAAAGTGCATATGGCGAGCTGAACTGTGTATCGTACAATTACGCACAGCTTTGGGAGTCAGAGAATAGCTCTCTACCACAAAACTCCCAGCAGTAAGAAGCCTGGGGCTAATATTAGTGAAATTACTTATGTAACTTGCTCTTTTATTAATGTGAAAACAGACTATGATTAAAAACTGGAAGCTGGAGAGAGAAACTATCTGGACTAGTTTACACAAGACTAATGTTGTTTATTAGTTTCCAAAAATACTCAAGGACATAAGGGTTAAAAAAGGTGAGAGTTTAGAAACGTAGAGGCACCATTTCTCTGCAGCAGTTGGCTGGGGCTGCACCACTCACCCTGTGTTTGGTATGCACTGTGCATTCTGTGTGTCCATTTCAGTTGAAATAATGGCTGGGTTTACTGCTATATTCTCAGAAAATTAAGGAATGAAAGAACAAGTACAACCATTAAAAGGCTAAATGAGGACTGGTGATTCAACTGTGCAGCTCAACTGAACGCAAAGGGCACATGCCCACATAAACCAGTGTGATGCATGGGGCTGAGCTCTGGCCTTGGCTTCTCAAACACCTTCTCAGTGCCTCTCCACCAATATCCCCACGGATGCACAACTGGGCACCCTGGCTTCACTAAATTACTGTCTTCTGGAAGATGCATGCACTTTATAGACTAGTTTTCTCTTGATTCCTATCGTGGCAGCTGGAATTTTCCAGCTAACAGCTCACCATAGCAAAAATGAGAGGATGCATTCCTGGGAACCTCAACTCCCTTCCTCCTTAGTAGGCAATTAATTTCCTTTAGCTTATACTGAAAGGTCTACTTGTTTTTTTGGTAGTGGTTTTTTTTTCCCCTCTCCTCAGGCTTCCCCTGTGGAATGGAAGGAGAATTTAACAGGGCTTTTGGAACAGATGTTTGGGGAATCTGGTATTTAGTCTGTGACAACTGCTTTGTAAAACCATTCCCTATTTTTGCATAAGCCACTTTATAAATTCAAATAAAACAAACTCTGTTCCAAAGGTGCCCATGTTGACTCTGTTAACATTATCACTGCTGTGCTAAGCACCACAAACTTGAGCTCCTATAAAGCCAACAACTGAACCTTCCATGGCGTTATGAAGGTGGCACCACACAATCAGATCAAAATTACATCCACTATGATATGTGTGGTCTTACTGGCAAGGCAGTGAAGATGGTCTGTTGACATCCCTTCTTTTTGCAAAAAGAGAATATATTATACTGGAAATGAGCCACTAGTCACCACCACTACATTTACTCACTCTGTATCTTACTGAGCATCCTACCTGCAAAATCCCACAGAGCCTGGGGGGAAATTTGTGTCTGAGAAAATACTCAGGTTCCTTCAAAACTGGTTCTAGCACTGTTTATCTGAACAGGGAGATTTGCTTCAACAGCATAAATTCAACATTAATACCATTTATATTTCTGAACATCTTTCAGGGAACTCTACTCAAAAGCCACAGGAAGAGCTGTTCCCATGGCAGCTTTGCCATGACAGAAAGCCCTCTGTCTTTAGAAATCCAGGCACTGAAATGGGGCTCTAGCATCAATGCATTTTATTGCACACATAGAAACAGCAAACAAGATTCCCAGTGGTTAAACACAAAGTTAATTCCCCAAATGCAGTTGTCTTCAGAGTCCTCAGAGCATCAGAAACAACAAAGTTTTTTGAAAGCAAAAGTCTAAAACCAGAGTAATGTTGCCTATTCATCTCAAAATGAGAAAAATACCTAAATTTGGGTTGAACGAGCCACATTTAAGTTCTCCTGTTTGAAGACCTCTATATGCACACTCACTATGTCAAGGGTAGTGCAAGCTCTTCCAGTGCAGTGCCAAGAAAGGATGTAAGTCACACAGAAACAGAATTTTCAACTTTTGTCTTTGCTTATCTCCCCAACTCAGGTACTGGCCTCACTCTCTCTGTGCCGAAAGCAATGATGACAATTCATCACGCCTTTGCAGAAACAACACAGAAGATAGCAGAAAATCAGCACTTGAAAAATCAAGATCTTCAAGAATTCAGATAAGGCTGAAACCTGCTTTAATGATGTTACCAATGATACCAGTACTATGGAAGGGGAATTTGGATAGGATATTTTGAATAAAGAAAGCATCCATCAGTCTCTTCGGAGAGACTTCATCAGGATTGGTGCTATGTCAGCCACAGTCAGCATCATGTCCACACTCAGTGCCTCAAACCTCCCACAAACTATTACACTTTCAGCCTGGAAAATGGTCTGACAAAACCAGGAGCAGGAAAGAAAACCAGGTAACAATGCTATGGCTGTGGTACAATTACCTGGCAGAAAGAGGTGGAAGTATTCCTCATTAAAACCAGGTTTTGAGTCCAACTTTGGACTTTCTGAAATATCACTGAAACATGAATGATTTAGCCAGCCCTAAAAATGAGCAATGCTTCAGTCATGAACTTAAAATTTATTTATCTCACTGACAAACAGGCAGCTCCTCATTCACTTGATTTCTCCCCTCTCATTTTCCCCATCAACCCTACCCCTGTACAGAAGGGCACATTATGCACCCAGAATAACTAACCTTACCGCACAGGTGAGCACAGCCTTAGTGAAAGCTTTACCTCCTAGAGAAAGGAAGGAAATCAAAGCAGCCAGGGAGAAACAAGGACCATTAACCAGGATGTTTGTAGTGCTCTGTGCCTGTCAGCTCCCAGAAGCCAGAAAAGGCAGAGAGACAGAAGCTTTATTTTCCTATCTCCTGTTGTGCTTTTCAGTTAATACCTCAAAACACAATGACACCTTTTACTTACAGAAAGACAAGCTCAGTCTGTAACATCACAACCTAAGACCACTGACAGCAGATTCTTTCTCTCTTGAAGAAGAACACAGTGATACTTGAGACAACTTTTTTCCCAGTATGGCAGATGTATTCATTTTCCAGTTAAAAGCAACTTAAATAACATCTGGCAGAACAAGGAAATTCCTTAAAACACATTCTGATCCTAATATTTTATCCAAGTCTCCTACCACCCACTCTGCCTTTTAATATAATGTAGGAAGGTTTGACAAATTGCTAAGAACCACTGATGAGCATCTTGTAGAACAACCAACCATTAAAACAAAACAACAGTTTCTGGGGAGCAGAGACGCCCCCTACGCCCCCTTGCCCCCCAAAGTCACAGTATAAGGCAGAGGCAATGGTTTTCCAACCACTCACAAGCTCTGTCCAAACCTAACAGCTATTCCCAAACTGCCAACTGCTGTCTGTGACATATCTTGGAGCAGGAAAGCAGAGCGCCAGCACAGAACTGGAGATAAAGGCAGCAGCACAAACAGTGGCTGACTGTGCTTTTGCTGCTGGAAAAAAAGAGAGAACAAATAGTTCACTTAGTCTCATGCTACTGTCAAAGACAGGAGGACCTCTAATCTTCTGGGGAATGGAGCCAGAGGCGTGCTGGGCCAGTCTGAATGCTACAGAAGCAAGGCTTTATGGAAAATTCAGCAAGTGCTGTTTTCTTATGAAACACAGTGATGAAAATACACAGAGATAAGGAGGAGAAGCCTGCCCCTTCCACCCTGCACAAGTCCAACCCTTCAGCTGTGTCCACTGCTCTTTGGCTACCAAGCTGCTGATGTGGAACTGACGTGAGTCTATCCCTTGTCCGACTGCCAGCATGTCCTCACCTCTTAAAACCACTTTTATTTCTAGCAAAAAAAAAAAAAAANAAAAAAAAAAAAAAAAAAAAAAAAAAAAAAAAAGAGACCCTTATGGTCTATCTGTAAGAAAACTGAAACCTGGACATCTGGAGAACAGGGAGGGAAAGCAAATTTGGCAGTCCTGTGCAGGCAGCCAGGCAGGAATGGGGTCAGGTTGATCCAACATTTCCAGCCACCCCCCCAAAAGCTTGCTACAAGTCCAAAGAGACTGCAGACAGGACATCAAGACCTGCCTACATTGCCGTTGAGACCTACGACCAAAGAGTTTCACCTCTGGTACTGAGGGTCTCAGCTTTCTCACCCTCTATCACAGCATACTCCTGCAAACACACCAACGGGTAAGGCAGGACCTTGGCAGTCCTGTAGTTTCTCACCTAAGAAAACATCATGACGTGCTCACTGCAGCATGGGACGTGCAGATTTGCTCCTTTGTACCCTTCATGTGTGTGTTTTTGCCAGCCCATTGGAGCCCTGTGTGCTCCACCTTGTTTAGTCATACACTCCCTAATTTATTTTCTCTCCAAAGAATCTGCAGTATATTTGCCCAGGTCTCCGCTCAAGTCACTGCTTCCCTCCATATCAGAGCACAGCAATAATGAGCACACAAGACATCCCTCCTTTGGGCCTTAAATCATTATGGCATGTCTGAAATCACTGCGTTACGTCTTCTGCAGACCTGGGGCCAGGCGCAGTAAGGGCAACAAAGGAGTGCATGCACCATGGCTGCTGCCCCCTACATAAAACCACCTTGATATTCTATATTTTGTCATGGAAATAAGATGTACCACAAAACGTGTGCGGAGGAGAAGTAAGGTACGAAGGAGTGATGCAGTTTCTCCTGAGCACTCAGTCAAGAACTCTGTGTGCTTCTGCAGCAGACAGCATCTTCCATTGCCGAATCAAGAGCCCTGCCAGCATTACACTGCAGATGTCATTCATGTCCAGTTCACTCCTCTGCAGGCTGGGATGCAGCTGCTGCAGGTCATAGTTACAAGCACAGGCAGAAACAACCCAAAGAAGTAGAGAGGCTCCTTAGAGCTTGGCAAGGAGCCCACTGTTTCCTGCATAAAAACATGAAGAGCCTTCCAGCTGGGTTTGCTTCATAGCAAAGGGTTCTGTTACAAAGCTGTGTGGGGGAATGAAGGAATAAATGCCCCCAAGGCTGTTATGAAGAGCACACTTCAGAGCAGCTGTTGTCTCGTTATCTAATCTTAATTTTAATTGAGGTTTTTTCTTGTTTTGCCTGGGGTACCCAGGTCCCTCTGCACATGCTCCTCCTCAGGTAGCCAGCCACAACCTGCCCACACACACCAGCATCCACTGTGGCCACTGCTGGCCCCTGTGCTCCCCCACCATACACTTGGGAGGTTCCCAAGGCAGCACCAAGACTAGGCTTTAGAGATACTTCGTGTGAGCTCCTCTCCAAGACATTCCCTTTAATGCCACCTCTTCATCTGTTAAATGTCTTCCAATTGCCAAATCCCTTGGGGATTCTAAACATTAAATGAAAAGGGTTATTAAAATACACCCAGCAATAGAAACCAGGGTGAGGCTGACGGTCACAGATAGCCTGAACCAGAGTTAATTAATACATGCTCCCTCACATTTTTTTTTCCTGTTTTGATAAAGGGCAATTTATAGTTGGCATGACTGTCACAATGCCCCATGACCCTGGGTCTAATTATAAAATATAATGTGGAACTGAAAATGCATGATCCTAGGGAAGAAAAACCTTGGCTTCTGCAGCTTTTACTTTTTTCCATTCTACCTTTCTTTTCCCAAGGTGTAACTGTGGCTTCCAGTGCATGACAGGCGCAGAACATTAATGTGTGTTTATTTAGAGACACTGCTAATGTGTTTGTGCTGTGTTTCTAGAACCACAGACCAAAATAGGCAAGGTAACAGCAAACCAACTGCAGAGCAATTTCCCAGAGGGGAAGACGAGAAGGGTTAGTTGCTGAATGCGTCTTAGTCAGGAGAGAAGCTGGAGCTGTTTTAATTGTTCATCAATCAATTAACGGCACTCTCAAATGTCTAATTAAGCAGACAACTGGAATTAAGCAAAGGGCATCTCTGAAATGCCAGCCCTCCTAACAAAGGCACTTCTTGCATTCAAGTGAGTACTTGATTAAGGTGTGCTTGTGTGAAGAGATGTGCAGAAAAATCCTCAACCAGCTGATTAGTATGTCTCTGCAGTAAGCCTATGAAAAATCAATCCTTTCGTAATGCAACTTAACCTTCTCATCCAAGTGAGCACTTGAGCTAGGCAGCAAAGTGCAAAACAAATTAGCCTCATTTAGCGTGCACAACTGTGGCATGGATGCCAAGATGCCCTCAGTGGGCATGCTGGGCTCAATCAAGAAAAAGATAATGGGGACAAGGTTCATGCCCACAGCCATGGAGATCTTGAGGATGCCAATGACAGCACAGCAGGCCAGAGGTCTGAGGCAGGTACTCCCACGGCAGGCTCAGATAGCAGCAGCAAGCTCTTGTAGGTTTGCTCTCCTTCCACAGACAAAGCCAAGGCAGACAGCAACCCCGGCAAAGTGGGCAGCAACTTTAGAGCCCCATCATCAGTTGTCAGGATGCATCAGTCCAGCACAAGCTTGAGGGAGGATGTACGTCCCTTGGCAGCTGAAATGCCACTGCTGACGTGTCAGCAAAGAATGATCCCAGGAGGGGAACAAGACCGTTATCTCGATGGATGACACTGAAATGCTGGTGATCACTGGAAATGGATGGTTGCTCAGGTCCTGGGATTCATTGAAAATACAAGCAAGGGAATATGAAGAGGCTGCCACCATCAACTACCCATATGTCAGACATCACAGACCCTGAGCAAAATCATGCAATAAAAGCAGAGCAGCAGCCAGAGATTTAACATTTATCAGAGAGACTCAAAACCAGTGCTGTTTTTCTTTAATGCTCACAGAGATTGAGAAGTTTCTACAAAAGCTCCAAGACTGGTTGCACACACTGCATCACACAGCATATGCCATGGGTCTGTGCTCCAGCTGCTTAACAGTATCATTCCCACACCTGCGTCCAAATAATCAAAACCCAAAACAAACAAACAAACCTCACAACACAAACCCCAAACAACAACAACAACAACAACAAAAACCCCACAAAACACCACAAAGAGAAAAAAAAAATTTCTAGAATTCCCCCAGAAATCTTCTACCAAGGGGTGTGACTGCTCCTGTTCACTAAAGTTACCCACAAAGCAGCCTGATCAAGAGAAAAAAAAACAAACCAAAACCCGAGTCATCCTTTGAAAAGGGGATGAAAAGTGACAGAACTCCGTTGGCCTCTTTTGGCACATCTACCTACAGAAGGTACTCATGAACCTCTCTGTGTCAGGATTAGAAAGACCTTAAAAATAACCCATTGAAAGCTGACAGAGCTATCCCAAAAATCTGTCCTGTGGGTTTAGTCCTGAAGTGTGATACTTTGACACTGACTTTGGCCTTAAGCCGAGCTTACGAGTACATACCAGTCTAGGGAGATCAGCTTGCTTTCATCTTTATCAGCTCCTTTCCACCCTGGCTGATACTCTGTCTCCTTGTCTGCTTCTCCACTTGCTCCAACATCACAAATTACTATCAAAACCTTGTGTAGTCACTTTCCAAACATGTAAGCTGATAAAATAACAACTGCTGGGCTGGCTTCACTCTGCAGCGGAGACATTAGAATTCGTATTTCTAAACAGATTCTGTCTTTTAAACAAAACAAAACCAGCCCAACAACTCAAGAAAGAACAACAACAAAGAATCCCAGAAACCACCTCCTTTGCCACCAAGTGCTCTTGCAATGAGCATCTAATGGAAGAGCAAATGTGGCAAGCTTACGATGGTAGAAACTATTTTAACACAACAGATTTTTCACATATATAATCAAGGTAGAAAGGCCTGAAGTGTGACACATTCCTTGTTTTCCTTAAATATTTTCTGCATATCCCAGTAATTATTTATGCTGTTGCTTCTGGAAATAAATATTCTCACAAGTTACAAAAAATATATATAAACAAATGGAAAAGAAAAAAAAAAGTCATGATAGCAGCTCCAGCACTTCCTTGGAGCTCAGCTTCAGCAAACTAATACTGGCATGTTGCAATATTGATCTCTTTTTCATATATCTTCTAAAAACTCTACATATCAAACTCTATATAAAGGAGCGTAGATGCTACAAAGTTGTACCTGAATAAGAAGAAATGAAGCAAGCCCTTCTACAAAGGAAATTACTATCAAAATTGATGCTTCCTGCCATGTTAAAATTCCAATAAGCATTTATCTCTGCAAATCCTCAGCAGCCTCTGACATTTCTATTATTGGGGCTGACTGGGTTCATCCTGCCCTTATGAGAATAAATAGAGGAACGTAACAGGGGAAGGGAGCTGCTGCAATAATATGCACATCAGTCATCAATTTAAAGCCCCTCCTTGGCAAGTGAGAAGGTTGGCTTTTTCCAGATGTGATGTCAAAGGGAATGGGGAGGAAAGGCCAGGTTTGGCAGGTAGATCTCCTCTGCTGTCTAGTAAGGTCAGGCTCCCCTCTGCCTGGCATCATTGAGGTTACAGTGGAGGCTGGGTGAAAGCAGACAAGAATGCAACAGGGCTAAGAGGCAAGGCAAAAAACAGGAGTGCAAAATAAAGCAAACCAGCAAGGGTGCCACTCAAGAAAGAAGGCACTCAAGTGAAGTTCATGGTAGGCAAACTGTGCTAGAAGAGCAATTCAGGGATATGTGCTTATCTAGGGGTTGTTCTTGGCTGTCCATTACAAGGATGCAAATGTCTGCTAAGCCCAGAGCCACCATGAAGGCTAATTCCCCACAGCCACATTAGCCACCTGCCAGGAGTGGAGCACAGAAGCCCTGCAGCTCTCCCTCCCTCTTCACTGCATGCAGTTCCAGCTTGCACAGGTTAGCTTCCTACCACTCTGAATAGCTACAGCACAACATGCAGCCTGTCACTGCTAAATGAGAAGCACCAGTGCCAAAACCTGAGTGCCTTTCCCTGGCTGAGAACCAAATTCTTTATTTAAATGTTATTTCTATGATTCCCTCCTTGCAGATCTACAGCCAACCTTAATTCTTTTGGGAAGTCATGAGAAATTGTCTTTACAGCTTTTCATCATACATTTGCTCTTTCAGAAACAGATACCATCATTCTTTTAATAGCTCCTTTGTTTGTTGTTGATTATTTAATTAAAACTCTTTCAGTTCCTAAAATTGGTGGTTGGTTTGTCCTTAGAGCCCACAGCAGTACTAGCAGTCAGTTCCGAGGAAGAGAGCTTTGTGGTTTGCACACATATCTGGATTTAGAAAGCCAAGGGAAAAAACAATCAGTATTGCAATTTTTTGGCTATTTATAAATTATTTTATAAAGGAATTTCAAATGTAGTGACTCACCAAGTAAGTGGCTCAGCATTACTGCAGCATTGCGTACAGTTCTGAGCTCCGCAGTTCAACAGAGAGAATTACTGGAGAGAGTTCAATGGAGGCTACAACCATGATGAAGGGAATAGAACATCTCACTTATGAGGAATGGCTGTGAGACCTGGGGCTGTTTAGCCTGGAAAACAGAAGGCTGGGAGGGGATCTGATCAATGTTTACAAATAACTTATGGATGAGTGTGAAGAAGATGGGGCCAGTCTCTTTTCACTGGTACTCAGTGATACGACAAGGGTCAAAGGAAGCGAACTAGAAAATGGGAAGTTCTCTCTTGACATTAGAAAAAACTTCTTTACTGTAACAGCAACATAGCAGAGAAGCTGTGGAGTCTGCTTATCTGGAGACTTAAAAAACTTACCTGAACATGTTCCTGTGTGGCCTGCACTAGGTGACACCACTTCAGCAGGAGTTTAGACTAGATGATCTCCAGAGGTCCCTTCCAACCTCTACCATTCTGTGATTCTGTTGCAGTAAGAAATATGCTCATACCTCACACACAGATTGTTTGTCCATTCTCATCCCTTTAATATGGGCAGTCCCAGAAACCCTTTGCTGAACATACTAGAGAGTGCAGAGATCAGTCTCTCTTTCATGTGTAATAGAGTAGAAGGCCTCTTAGGAACCTGGTAACCAGAAGGACTGATAATGAAACACCTCTTCTCTGCTCATTTCTGGTTAAGCAACAAAATTCCTTTCTCAAAGATACCTCCAGAGCCAGAGAACAGCACAGCTTAGCTTTGCCAGTGGGCATTGGCTGCACTCCGAGACAACAGCTTCCCCACCACTGCTGCTCTGCAGAAAAGCCAAGATAAAATCCTTGCTTCTGACTGACCACATTCCTGATGCAATGTCCATTGTCGCTGAGCAGGGAGACCACAGGCTGTTACCCATCCTTTGTATACCTAACAGCCTGACAGCACTTCAGAGAAGCAGAATCCCATTAAGATAACACAGATGTGATACACATGTCATGAGATAAAATGCTGGAGGCTATGGTAAGTTGAGATGTGGAGGATCTGCATGTACCCCATCAGTGTCTGCTCATACACACATGTATGGGTGGCCACACTCCTACATTAACTGTGTGCTGAACTGCCCCTGAGCAGACAGGCAGGTGTCGCAATCAGGGCAAGTGGATTAGCAGAAAAGTGCTTCAGCCAACCTAAATGTATTTCAGAGGACTGGAGAACCTCTGCTATGAAAAAAGGCTAAAAGAATTGGGGCTGTTCAGCCCAGAGAAGAGAAGGCTTTGGAGAGACCTTACGGCTACATTTCAATATCTGAAGGCAACCTACAGGAAGCCTGGGGAAGGACTGTTTAGAAGGGCTTGTACCAATAGGATGAGCAGCAATGTTTTGAAACTGGAGAAGGGCATATTTAAGCTGGACATAAGGAAATTCTTTGCAATGAGAATGGTAAAATACTGTGCTGGTTTAAGGCTAATTGGAATATTTTAATAGAGAAAATTATGTTACAGGCTGTGNTTAGGTTGAAGCCTCACCCCTGAAGACATTCAAGATCAGGCTCAATGTGGCCCTGGGCAGTGTGATCTAGTTGGAGGTGTCCCTGTTGACTGCAGGAGTGTTGGACAAGATGATCTTTGAGGGTCTCTTCCAACACAATGCAATCTGTAAATCTCAGTTAAAAAGAAAAGCATCAACCCAGAGCCCTAACGCTGACCGTAAGATTGGCAAAAGCCGCTAGCACAGCACTACCATACTCAAGGCTTCTCTCAGACCTTTCCATCCTGACCTGACCTGAATCCATCCTCAAAACAAAGATTTTTTTCTTCCCTTTTTTTCCTGGACCTTGTCCACATGACAGAATTAAGCATCACGTTAGGTTTTGGTCCAGTTCATCAAGATATTAGTATGATGATCAAGCATGTTGATTCAAGTCCACTTACATTTCGGGATGCAGTCAGCCTCATGGCAATCACTGCTGCGAGGAGAAAAGGCTCAAGAGGATCTCCTCAAAGTGTACAAATACCTGAGGGGAGGGCACAAAGGCAGAGCCAGACTCTTCTGAGTGGCGCCCAGGGACAGGACAAGGGGCAACGGGCACACACTGAAACATGGGAAGTAATAGTAAGGGAGAAACATTAAGGAAGCTACTTTTAAGATTTGTACAACATATAGACTAGGGCTATAGCTAGGAAACAACTGCAGTAAGCTTGCAGAGCTGCTCACTGCACTCTGAAAAGCCACTCTCAGTGGAAGAACATGAGCTCCATCTGAATCGGCAGCCGGGCAAGCGTCCAGCAGTGGGGATCAAAATCCAGGAGTGATGAGCAGAGCTGTCACCAGGGACAACACCTTAATCTGCTTTCTCTCCATTTTGCTTCTTTGCTTCCAATTTTGTAAGCCAGGTACAAACCTTCTACTCTGCTGGAGCACTTTTTGACAAGGTTTATTTTTAACTTCTGGCAGTAGGAGTAAACTTGGGATAATCTGGCAGGCACTGCACTCTGTTCCTCAAAAAGCAGCAGATCTGCTTATAGTGAAATGCAGATATCTTCACTTGCTACCCTTCCTTTGGGAGTAGGGATGGTTCATTTTTCCCACCAAGCTGGAGCAGTAAGGATTTTCTCTTTGAAAACTTACTTAGTACTCCTTTAACCTTTGGTGTTGAGGACACATGTTCAGACATCTGGTCTCCAACATTTTATGCCAAACTGGTATTTTTCTCCCTATCAGAATATCTTAGCAAAAGTGAAAAATGTGTTTTTATAACACTCTGGCTTTACTTCCACATATCCCCTAAGATACAAAACTTCCAGGCTTCCCCTATCTGTTTTAAGATGGTTGCAGAACTCTAGAAGTCAGTACCTTTCTATTTTCACATTTATTTTTCTTCTCCACTGATACCACAAAGCAATCTCTAATTCATAATCACATCCGCGTCAGGTTCCAAATCTTAAGAGAAGCACTTGGCACTTTAATCTTCAAGCAGATTACACATTTCCTGTTAGGACTTGAAAACTAACTCTGTGTATGTGTGTGGGTGCTTGCACGTTTCTTAAGACTAGAAAAAAAAAAGAAAAGAAAAAAAAGGGAAGGACAAAGAGTTGAGACTTCTCAATTAAGGGTCTGGAATTAGTTTCACTGATGATGAAAAAGTGAAGTGGAAGTGTCTATTTTCCCTCCACTCTGCATGTGTGGCATCACAGACACTTCTTCCATTAAGTCCCACTGCACAAGAAGTCTGTCCCTGTGCCCCCAACTCTTTAGTGCAACTCGTTACTGCACAGAGTGCTGGAAGCACCAGGCCCTAGCTCCTCACAAGAGTCTACAGCACTGTAATTACACAGAGAAGGACCATTCGTGATATGTATGCTTGGAAAATAAGGCTGGCTACCCAACATGGAAAAGCTAACCATAGAGGAATTTACAGAAGGAGGGAAAGTCAAAACAACACATTTTTACTGAGAAATACTCCACCACCAAGAGACTGATAAAACAGATTTAGCTTCAGCAGTCTTGCTCCTGGAATGAGCTGGTAGTCACAAGCGTGCTGCACTAACCTCCAGCCAAAGAGGAAACTTAAAACATGATCTAACAGGGGCTGAGGTAAAGGGAGGATCTCCAGATGAGAGCTTGACTCAAGTTACTTAAGGCTGATATAAGCCCTGCTAGAGAAGTATCAGAGAGATGAATGATATTAGGAATATAGTAAAAGTTTTTGCACAGTGAAATTCGACACATTAGTCACTGCTTTTAAAAACACCTTCCCCTGAAGTCTGTACTGGCAGCACTTCGCAGAGAAGTTTACGATACCTAGGATGCAAAGCACAGGCAGAGTCAAATCAAACTCTCCGCCCTGCTCAGCTTTAACCTTGGTCCAAAGGGACTGCTTCTGGTGCCCAGAAGCCTCCGAGGCTCCAGGTTGTGCCATTCCCTGACTTCCCATCCAAGTCTACTAATAACATCACCAGCTGAGTACTTCTGTGATGAGGCTAACTTCTAGAAACTGGAGTG
This sequence comes from Ramphastos sulfuratus, assembly GCA_013399055.1. Taxonomy (NCBI): domain Eukaryota; kingdom Metazoa; phylum Chordata; class Aves; order Piciformes; family Ramphastidae; genus Ramphastos; species Ramphastos sulfuratus. Next base: position 434,618 of record WBNM01006491.1, read on the forward strand.
GGGTCAATAAATCAAGAGCACATACTGGATGCAGATGGACAGCTGTCATACTGCAAAACTTTTGGTCACCAGCAGTCTGGTCCTGATTCAAACCAGACACTTGTTCTTCACTGTAAGCAGCATTTTTATATTCAAGTGATGAAATGAACTTCATTTGTGCTATACCAGAACGGTCTAGATTTTCACTAGGAAAAAGAGTACCTTGTGTTGGTATTTTGAGCATATATATGTTCATACACCCATAGACGAAAGCAGGATAAACATCTCCCTCCCTTTGGATGCATTTTGCTGGGAACTAAGCTTGGTTCCTGGAGTTCAAGCTGTGGTGTGGGCTTGCCGCTCCTCCGAACAATGGCAAGATTGTGGTGATGGCTGGACAATATTCCCTCTCCCAGGGATGAAGCAGAGACCTGTCAAGGCAGGAAAGCTCTAACTAAAGCTGTGCCTGCCAGTGAGTCTGATGAGAAAAAGATGATGGTAGCTAAAAGCTAGCAGTTATAGGATGCAGCACTCCCTCACTCCCTCATTTTCAGAGCTATTATAATCAAAGAGTGCTCTTAGTAGTTTAGTTTGCTCCATATAAATGGGGGACAGAGGCCACCAGAGTGTTTTGCCGTTAATCATAGAGCACAATAGGAAATAGCTGTCAGTGAACTGCCCCCTATACTATTTATTAAAAGAGGAAATGCCACACAAGCTATCTTGCACGTATCTTCAATGGCTCATCTCTGCTCAGTGTGGCATCTTGTGCTCATAACGCCACCTAATCAGAGCAGTCTCTTGTTAGGATTCCATCCCCAACATCATAACCTGCCAAACCAGAGCTGAAATAGCACTGAGAAAATGCAGGTTACAGCCTGGTGTGAGCCCCTATGAGCTGCTCTCTTACAGCACATCCCAGACAGAAAATGGGCCAGCTCACAGGAAAGGCAAGAGCAACTCAGAAAGAATAGAAGGTCTTATAAAGGAAGTAGAATATGATGAAAACAACTAGAAGAAATAAATTTAGACTAAGCACCAAGGCAGTGTAGTGCTGAGATGTGTTAGAAAACATATTAGCGTTCCCAAAGTACTGCTCATAGACAGCTAGTTACAACTGGGCTGAAAAGACGCTAAAAAGATAGCAGAGCCTTGCTCCCAATCAATATGGTTGCAGGTCCTGTTATATTTTTTGTCCCTCCGAAGCCTATGAAATATGTAGTCACTGTGGCCATTTGCTCCCTAACCCCTCCATGAAGTCAGTCACTGTGAAGGCCAATTAGTGCAAGGTGAGGCAGGTTTTCCACTCTTCCTTCAATCTCCCTGCTTGGAGATGACCCTGGTTCCCCATGCCATTCCACAAATGCAGGAGAATGCAAGAGAAGTAGAGCTCACCAAAATGCAAATCAATAGTTTGGAGGTGTTCTTGCTACATACACATATGGACACTTTGTGCTTGCTATAAACAGCCAAATCTCCTCCAAACCACTGGATTAGAAATAGTAAACACTTCATACCCAGCAGAGGCCAATAGGAGGCTCAAGAGAAGGTCAGTTTGGGAGAAAATGAGTCACGAAGCTCAAGAGGGCATTTTAAACGCTGAGTCTCACTATCACCACACTGGGAACCCAGGAAGCAAACATTCAGTATTCCCTGGAGATTTGCTGTCCTGCATGATTACAGAGCTAGTCAGGCAGAGGTGACAAGTGAGCTGGGTGCAGTCATTATACCTCTCAGTCTGGGAGAGATTTATTCAGGCCCATCAAAAAGAAATGAGACAGGACTGTGTGACCTGACTTGCAATAAGCTTCAAAAAAATGAAAGTCATGACCAGGACAGGAAATGAATTTGGCAGAGTCCAGGATAAACCCAACACACAATATTTGCCTTAAAGTTTCTTGTTCATATTACGCAAATAAACAAACAAACAAAAAATTAATAATAATGACTTTTAAGGACTGGAAACCAAGCTGAACTGGGGCAATTCTCAAAAAGAAGAGACTTAAATAACAGGGAATATTGTTGTCTCTGATCCCTGGGCTCCACACCCACAGAGATAAAAACAAACTTTCATCCAGAGAATTTTTACACAGAAGTGTTATTTTTTGTTTTGTTTTCAAACATTTCCTTCCTAAGACAAGCCTCTGTCAAACTGGAGAATGGGCGATGAGTCTGGAGATTTTGAGGGTAGCTGTAGACAAATCCATTCCCAAACTATTGGTCCAGAAGCTTTAGAATTTTGTACCTCAAGCATCCTTTACTTAGGAAAATAAAAAGAAAAATCTTACAAGCCATAGGCGTCTGGGACTTTTATATGGTGCCAGAAAACAAATACTAAGAAAGCAATTTTCCAAAGACCACTTTGAGGCCAGCTTTGCTCACCTGACCAAGCTGATATTAGTTAAAGCTTGAATTCTTTCTTTACTTTTGGTTTTGTTGGGTTTGAGTGGCAGGGAGTGACCTTTAGAGAAAAAATAACTCCTGCAGTCTACAATAGTGCATGCATGTACACCACTACTAAATGTCCACCAGCTTGAAGAGAATTAACTTCAGGACTTGGTAGTTCAAATGCCATGCAAGATTTTCTAATCCCTACTCGAACCTTCCAAGTCTACATCTGCATGCTAAATCACTGGGCCGTAGGCAAGTGCAGAGATCATTTACACAACACATTATTCAGCGCTGGTACTCGGTGTTCAGCGCTATCCCTAACCTTATCTCTTCCTAAAGCAGGTCCTTGATTTTGCAGTAGAGAAAACCCATCTATCCTGCATTAACACAGTGGCTGATGTGCCAGTAGCGTGACAGCTTGTCACACTCTGGGTCCTAAAGACTCCAGTTATTGAGGGATGTAAAGGAAGGTAAATCCAATAGCTGCAGAGTCAATTCTAGTTGCTTAGTCCAGCTGAGCTGCAGAAAATGGCAGCTCTCCAGTGGGTATTTCAGCGTGTGTCTATGCCAAAGGTGCAGTCTGGAGGCAGGCATGCTTTAGAGATGATCTTCCCATTATCTGCACACACCTCCCCCCCAGCACAGAAAGGGGATTCCTTTTGGCTGAAACTCAGCTGAGAGATGTGTACAGGAGCACAGCAGAAATTTATCCATTGCTGGCAGGGATTCTGTCTACAAGTCAGAAATGGTCCGTGGTAAAAGCCATCAAAACGTGTATAGTGTGGATGTTTGGTTTGTGTGCTGCTCTGCTCTGACACACCACAGTATCTGCTGGGGTGGCCCAGGGTCTTGCCCATGGCCACTAAGGTCACCCAGTGGACACCAGCAGGAAACCACAATTTTTCTGTCTGCAGGATCTTATCATATACATTATTTGTATAGTACTGCACAGAAGACACACAACAAATGTGCAAATAAAGTCTCCACCCATCTCTCTGCTTTGCTTTCTACGGTTTTACATTCTCCTGCTCACATTTTAAAATTCTTTTTTTTTCCTGTCTTTTACTCACCTCTTTATTCCTTTAAATTCTGCTCTTATTTTCTCTTCTTGGTTCACTTCCTTTCCAGTTCTCCCCTGCACTCCTTTAGTGCACAGGCTGCCTTTCAGTTTTTCGTTTTTGCCCTTTTATCCCATTGACTTTTATTCCTTTCTGTTTTTATGAAACCTACATTATTTCAGTCGTTTATGAGGAAGGCTTTAAAGTGACTAATTGTTGTTAGGAAACCCCAGCTACAGGTCAGGTCTGTAGTGCCAGGTAGCATACCAAAATGGAGCATTTAGCTCATTTCTCTACAAGGACTTTACAACTTGAGCCGTGCACTTCACCTCTGTGCCATTACTACTGTTTACATTGTGCTCTCAAACAAAGCCACACAATGACAGTCATGTTTAAGCAGGGGACTGAGGTTTCCTACCACAGCTGATGGGGAATGGGGTGAGGCAGATTCTGTGGCTGAAGGTAAGCCAGAAATCTGTGGATATTTCAACCTTCCATGCCAAGCATGTTAAATGGACATAATAGTCCAGTATATCCATAGGCACCCAAAGGCACCAAACGCAAGAGCAAGGAGCAGAACACTACTGCTGCCTCCTGAGAAAACAAGTGTTTGCTCTCCCTGTTTATTTTAATCCAACTTTTCTGCTGGTTTTAAGAGACTAAAATTTATTACCAGAGCTGTATGAGAATTTCCCTGTTTCTGCCCTACCACAGAGAGGAGGGTCAGGGCAAATAAGGGGGGGTGTGTGGAAATCAAGTAAACTCTAAAAACTAACACTGTGGTAAAGCTTAGCAAGCATAGTGACTGGGTGATTTATAAAGGTGTGTAAGAGCATTCTGACCAAGACTATTGCAGTAAACTCACCAGAGACATTCTGAGAACAATTGATGCCTCCTTGAAGGAAACAAGGTATTAAAAAGAACTTTATTCCCTCCTATTTCTTATTATTTTCCAATAACCGTATAACATTCCTGTGGTAAAATAGTAACACGAACTTTTGCTGACCTTTGATATTTGAACTTGGACTGAAAGAGAATAGGAAATACCGAGTCCATGAGAGACCAGAAGTGAATGGGGCTATTCACAACTGCATGCTGGCTCACCAGTGGTGGCAGCTCCTAAACCGTGCACTTGTACTGCATCCAACACCCTGCTCCTCCTCAGAGGACAGAAGTAGCTGGCGCTTACTGGGCCACAAAACACACCATCATTGTCACCTACTTCTACACAGACAGCCACAATGCCTACAGATCCTGTTGTTCTGGGCTTCTTTCCTCAAAGGTCAAGTTACACATTGCATGAAGGAGCCATAAGCCACATAATACAGGTTGCATGGACTTCAGTTTTGGATACAGTGCTAATGCTGCCTTCGCTTGGGTAACATGTAGGTGCCAATATCACCACTGGTTAGTCCATTAAAAGGGCATTTGTGATGGCAGCCAAAGAAAAACATGAGGTAGTTTTCATCCTGCATTTCACCCTCATTTTTAAAAAGTAAAACAATCACAGTGACAAATGATATGACTGTTACCCTTAGGCTTCCAACCATCACACCTGCAGGTATCTCATCTGAGCACACAAGAGAAACTCTTCAAAGGATTCTTTGGAGGACAGCTGGTCTCATTTCAACTGAAGGTAAGTGGATCTCAAGAGGAGGTCAGTCATACTCAGTTTCACATCTGATGACATTCATATATCCCAACAAGAGTCTTTGCTACAAACACATTTGAAGTTTTAAGGATGCTGTCAACTTCCTAGGGGCTTAACACAAAAAGGGAGCCACAGGAGATGCCCCAAGAGAAAACTAAGTGTCGATGGAAATTTAAAAAGATCTGAATACAGACTGGAGAATGTGAACTGTGCCAAAACATGCTCAGAAATTTCCTTCATAACCTTGTAAAACACTGGAGAAAGTCAGTAGTGAGACAATTTCTCTTTTTAAGAGGGAAATTTATTCCTTTGTAATTCAGTATGCAAGCTCCGTTAAGTTTATAGACTTCACATTTTATTCTGTTGTAAAATTTCTGCCCTTATTTGCCAGATCATGTCCAAGACCTTAGCCCAAGTCTGCAGCAGTGCACCAGTTCTGGCACTACACTGCTGCTGGCAGGAGCTGTGGACAGAGGGACACTGCAGATCAGCACCCAGACCTGCTTCCAGCTTGTCTCACCACACAGGAAAACAGTGTATCAAACCTATTTTTCAGCTTCCCTTTAACAACCTATACTTGCACCGCACTCCTCCCCACCCCCTCCAAAAAAAAAAGTGGCTTTTTTTTTTTTTGTCTTGGTTTTGGTTTGTTTTTTGTTATTTTTTCTTGGATGGTTGAGTTTTGTTTGCTTGCTGGGTTTTTTTTCTTCATTGCTAACAGAGGGGAAGAGGAACATGCAGCATGAGCTTTAAAGGCTGGTGGTCCTTCTTCTGTTTGCTGTCAGAGAAAAACCAGGGTAGACTACAGCTCATAGCTGACTAAAGCTCATTTCAAACAAAAAGTGGATTACTTGTGGGCAAAGCTTCCCTAGGGAGCATGGTTATGGAGCACAGTTTTGCAAGATGGACTGCTCTGGACATTTAGTTCAGTTCTGTTCCCTTGAACCTCTGGAGTTCGGCACCATGGTACAGTGTCTACAGACATCTGCAAAGTTTGCAAAGTTTCCACAGCACTTGCATTACAGGTCAATCTTCTCAAGCTGCTGAACAACATCAGATACCTTTAATGACAAGTGCCAGAGACAGGGATGCTGAGACTCCACACATTAGCCTAACAGCATTGCTGAATGCTTTACTGAAACTATGAGAGCATTACACAGAACATAAAGGTGAGATGAAAAAAATAGGCATGTTGAAAAGAAACCAAGATGATTTAAAAACCCGCTGCTCTTACAAGCCCACAAAGTGGGTTTTCTGTTGCTTCATTAAGTTCAAAGAACACTGTTCAATGAAATCCATTCATCCCAATAGTACGTGCTGCAACTTCAGGTAGGTAAAGACTATTCTTGAATTCATGCTGCCAGTCAAAGCTTCTTATCAAAGCTGTTCACTTAAGTCTGTCGTACTTAAGAATTCATGACCCTCTGTCCTCTAGACTAATACTGCTGTATCTCTATATCCCAGATGTGTCCTAAGACAGATCTTCCTTTTATTTTAATAATTCCAGCATTTATTTTGCTGCTTGTTGAAGGTGACATATGCTTAGGGTGGACAAATAAAGCTCATGCACCTCATTCGTGATCAGAGTAGTTCTCTGCAGATAATTCAGTTTTCCACTCAATCTAATTATAGTTTGAAGTTATTGCAGCAAAGACTTTCAAGTACAAAGCAAAGAAAATCGAGTAGGAGCAAAAGCTGCTCATTAATCCCAGTTGGCATTGATAGGAGTGGCTCATGCCCTCAGGCTGTTCTCCCCACCTTAGCATTCAATCTTTATCTTACCTATTATGTGAATCAGATGGTAAATATTTTACTTTCTCTAAACTACAGTAACCCTTACAGCAATCACAGAGACAGTTTGTTTTATTATACGAATTTCTTTCTTCCAATCTAAAACATTCCTGCACAAGATCCCCAAACAGTATTAACTGACACCGTGGCAATGATTTATGGAGAGGATGGGAATAAGAAAAGGAAGCCTGTTCATGAGAATAATTTCTTTCTCCATAATAACTTTAATAAAAACAGTAATCTATTCATCCTTCTTTACTTTTCATCATCTTTCCCTTATTGAAGAAACTACATCTGCCACATCAATTGCTGCTAGAAATTTAATTTTTGAACCTTCACATCATCAGGATCACAAGGCAGTTTCAGCCCAGCAGATGCAGAACCTTGCCACTTCGGGGCAGGGTGGGAGGAACCCAATCCAACACCCAAACCCTGGCTTTTCCTCTCGATTTTGTGTGGCAGACAGTTTGTCTTCTAAGATTCAGCCTTCCCCTTGGGAGGGACAACGGAAGCCTGCCTGACCACCACAGCCAATGAGGTTCCAGGATGGGAAGGATGCCTGTCTGACACACAATTAACCTCCTCTCTCTGAACAAATGCACAGCGCTTTGAGGGTTGCCATTCAACACTGCAGCCAAAGGCTTTGCCAGAAAAGGCTTCACCCTTTCAGGCACAGTCATATGTGGCCATCTGCAATTTTGCGTCCACAAAACAGTTTTTAAATCACTGCAGGGCTGGTGGAGCATTAATAGGTCTCCTGAAGTGCTGCCACTCCAGAGTTTGTCTAAAGGCAAGAGCAGGAGACTTGTGAGCCCTTTGCACTCCTATGCTGGGCAAAGCTCCTGACTGTGGCCTGGGATATGGCTCCTTTCATCAGGCTGCATTTGTCCATCCAACAAAAGAGCACAAAATCCCTTTTCTGCCTCTCCCATCCCCCAGAGGAGGGTCCTTGATCTGACAAACCCACACAATGAAGGCTGGCTTTGGAGGGAAGCAGAAGCCAGCATGAATTGAATGTGGTGCTCAATAAGTGAGGCAGAACCAGGCAGTACCTCAGCGCAGCTCTGCTCTCAGCACCTCACCAGTGCCAGAGCCAGGTCATGAACAGGGCCATGAGGATCCTAACTCTCCCACTGGGCTGGGTTAGGGCTGGTGAGGGGACCCTAGCTCCCTGACACCTGCATCCACTACAACAGAAGTGATGGGGAGCATGCTGTATTCCAGATACAGGCAGTGGTAATCTTTAGGAACAGTCACAAACAAAATTAAGCTTGTGGGATTGTGGTGTGTTGTTCTGAGCCAAAGCCATTACAGCAACACCTTAAATCACAAGCCATTATTCTCTTGAAACATTGGAAATCAGCACCCATTACAAGCTTGCTGGTCTTGTGAAAGCGCCCATGGGGCCACCACCACTCTCACCACCTGCTCTCATTTACAAGCACAGCACTCAAACATTTATTCCGGCCTGCAGACTGCTTCCTCTCTCTGTCTGCAGAGGTTGTCCTCCTTCCCTTGATGTGCTCTGCAAGGGAGCACATGAATGTCAGTAACCAGTAGTGTTTTAAAATCCATTGCTGTCACAGTTGTGTGCTATGGGTGCCAGATACCAAGGGTAGGAGGTAACCTGAAGCAAACCACTTGGTCAAGGCCATCACTACATCTCTGTTCAGAACTGATAATCCTTGCTCCTCCTTTCCCAGCTTCTAGCCTTTATGCAGCCCCCAGCACTGCATTACCAACTGCCCAAAGCTTTCCCACCCCCCGGCTTAGCTTTTCTATCAGCATTGACACTGGCCTCAGCCATCTGTGTGCTGCATACCCCGCCAAATCCTGCTCAGAGCCCGAGGAACACTTCAGCTGCTCTTGACCAAAGCACTTATTTCAGAGGTGTTGTAATTGAATGTAAAACATGTGAGGGGACAGAGAAACCCGATAGGGCATTTGTTACTTGGTGAGCAGAGGTTTGTGCTACTGTTGCACAAGGTAGTTTGTCTAAGCTCTGTACATTTATCATTTTGTGCTTGCAGGGGAGAACCTTTACTTCCTATTGTATTCCAGCACCAGCCAGGCAGAGATCACTTTGGGGAGCTGCAGGAATGCAGGAGATAGACATCTGCTAACCAAAAGGGAAGGGATTCCCCCATCCCCCAAACAAATTCAGATATGAAAGTGAATGGATGCTGCTACTGCCTTTGGCACTAGAGCTGCAATATGCTCCGTGCAGGCAGATCCTACTTCATCAGTGTTCACAGTAAGGTCACACAAGAAAATAAAAGGAATTCTGAATGAATGAATGGAGACCACCACATCTAGGCACATAATCCGGAAGTTCAACTTGATTTCTGTATGGGCTTATATACTACATTCTTGCTTATTTCTTATGTTAGATGAAGGGGTTTTTTTTTATTGAAAGCTGTGTCTGAGAGTTCTGAAAGATGGAATTCATTAAACCTACTTAGAGTAGGTTTAATGAAACATTTTTTTTTTCCAAAAGTCTCTCTCCTACCACTTATCATTCCCATCTAGCAGTCTCTCATTATTTGTTCAGCAATGGGTAACACTGCTCTTTCTTTTTAAAATTATCCTTTGATTGCAGTGATCAAAATCAAAGGAATACAATGAGAATATATCCATGTAGTAAATATAGGCAATCAGCAAGATCTGCCACAGGGGCTGGTTTCAGCCCAGTTTTCAAAAGGATGCCAAACAACCCTATTTCACACTGGGTCTTGCTGAGAAGTCAGGCAAGACTCTCACAGATGAGCACAACTGGCACAAAGCATCTGCCTGCCATCCTACTGGATAGGTTTCCTCTAAGACAAGACAATGGCCACGTGCCTACATAGTTCAAGAGCCACAGTGACAGGTTGCTGCTTGGAGGGACGGTGTCCCCATCACACTGCCTTGTCACCTCTCAGGTGCTACAACATCAATGATTGAAATGCTGCACTTCATAATCACCTCTGCTATGGGCGGGGGG
>WBNM01006491.1:444489-528600 GCA_013399055.1 Ramphastos sulfuratus
GGGGGGGGGGGAAGGGACACTTAATTCACCAGTCTGAATCCATCAGATCGAATCCTGTCCTCCTGGTTCACTCTACTCATCCCTTGATTGTTTTTACTGAAGGAGAATGAGTCCAGTGGAGAGCATCAAGCTGTGTGTTTAGACAGGCAGCAGGTATTTCAGAAAGGTTAATCCCAAGAATTAGGGAAAAAAAAAAAAATTCTTAAAACATAGTCTTTCAAGACCCTGAGAACAATTAGAGCACCCTAACCAGAAGGTTTAAAAACATTACTCTAAACCCCTCAAATAACCAAGTTATTGTATGGTTTGTACATACCTGATGTATGTGTCTTCCAGAGCTTAATGCTTTGGGTTGTGTATTTTCTCTATCATGAAGAATTTGTTTACTGTTGTGTGAGGTCATGCTTTGTGGTGTTGGTTTTTGGTTGGTTTTTTTTTGTTTGTTTGTTTTTTTTTGGTTTTTTTTGGTTTTTTTTTTGTTTTTTAAATTGGAGTCCAATTTCTCACAAAGCACCACTCTTGGCAAACAAATATTCCCTATCATGAAGTTTATGAGGAAACCTCATGAATTATCCATGCTGGGAAATCTACATAGAGCCACAGAGCACAAAAAAATTCCATTCTGATTCCAGCCACAGTACAGCTAGGAGAAGACTATGAGCCACACATTTAAAACACACAAATACATTTGGACTGCCCTTCATGGTCTATGCTCTGCCAGTCCCCAAGCACACGGACACTGCTGCTTTATGAAGACCCCAACAACTCTTCATGACTGCTCTTTACTTCAAGGAGGACAGGATTCTTAACAAGGCACCTGAAGAATGAGTTTTGCCTAATAACAGTATTGCCACATAAGCAAATAGCATTTCATAGCCTCTCCAAAACAAAATATATTCCAATTAAGTCTCAGGTGGTATCTTTGGATATCAGATGAAGTAGAAATCTGAACCACGGGGGGGGGAATCATTAAACTAGAAGAACATGTTGCTCATCTTTGAAAAATAAAAAGACAACATCCTTCAGCATATCCATAGACAAATTACTGAACTGATTTCCAGCTTCTGCATTGCAAAACCAAGAATATTTGCAATAGAAGATGTACAGTTTTGAGCCTTTAGAACACATTAATTGGAAAAAAAAGCAATCCAGGTTATGCTGACTGAATGACTTCATCTGAAATGCAGACTTTCTGTAGCATACCAGCACGTGCACAGCTAACAGCACTGACAGGACCATGGGAAAGTGGTACCAGAAGTCCCTGAGGAGGTGCTGTAGATTCCTTCTGTGTCTGTGGTAGTTTTATGTTGGTGCTGGTCTCCCAGGTAGACAGACTGTCAAGCAATCGGGCTCCTCCTTCCTGTGCTTCCATTCTCATGGCAAACATTTCTGAATGCATCTTTAGACTGTGCAGAGAGGAACTTGTGTCTTAAATGTGAAGCCAGTACTGTGCCTACACCAGTGAGCTGTCCCAGACCCCAGGAGAGAGCAAAAATACAGAGTTCTCTGTGCTTGGACAGTCCCACAGGCAGTGTCTGTTAGCTGAGGTATTGATGCATATAAGGAGATATCTTAAAGACAGAAAGTTACAGGTTGCAGCTCCAGGGAAGGGATTTCCACCTAATAGCAGCAAGCCATTTGAGATTTTCAAATCACAGCTTAATCCATGTAAAGACAGTAGGAGGTAAGTACTATTTAATGACAAAACCTTTCCCTACATAGTCTTGTTTATGCTCCATTTCTGTAAGGTAAGTGAAGAGCATCTCCATGCCCCAAAGCTCAGCTTTCAGATAAATTCAGCGTCAGTAAGTGATGGGTTCAGAGAAGTACTCCAGCAGATACATCTCCAATGGCCCTTCACAGAGGTGCTGCATATCCAGACCTCTCTATGTGACTAAGTGTCAGCTGTCATCTTCTGGACCTTTACATCATGACCCTGATCTAGCTCGTAAACAAGAAGGAAAGTCACTGTGGCTGATTGAAATTCAGCATCTTCCTGATGCTGCTCCTGGAGACCTCTGTGAGCACCAAACACACGCTGGAACTAAGCTGCCAGTAGAGAAATCTTGCAGTTTGTTTACACAGTTACAAAGCCCAAAGAAAACATTCATGGCTTTGCATCATAACCAAGGCATAAATTGGCTTCCCATCATTGCATTGCATCTGGCCATTATCATTAGTGTTGTCCCTTCCTGCTGGTACATGCCAATTTCTCATCAAATCCCCTTCTTCTTCCTTCAGTGACAGTAAGAGCTTTGCCCAAAGACCTCCATGCTTTCCTGCCCATCATAGCATGCTGCTTTCCCTAAGGACCTCTGCATCCCCACAGCCCTCTTCGGGGCTGCCCAACTTGCCCAAAGGTAAGCTGGGGGAAACCACCACACATGTCAATAACAGATGCACAACTGAGCCTGGTGTAATTCAAGGTAAGTGGCAGTGATGCGACTCAGTACCAAGGATCACAGTCAATTGGTGCAAGAACAACCACAGAGAGCCAACAGCTCAGTGATCTTTTTTTAACGATTTGCAAGCTACCATAATGCAGCAACAAATGACAGAGGTGGGGTGACCTACACCCACTCAAGACCTCTCTCATCACCATGGACATCCAAATAAAAGTATGTTTAATCAGAAAGCTAAGACCTGCACAGTTCCCTGTAGTCTATTCCAAGCTGAGTATCAGTAAGACAAGAAGAGATCTTATCAATATTTATAAATATCTGAAGGACAGGTGTCAAGAAAATGAGGTCAGACTCTCTTCAGTGTATCCAGGCACAGGAAGTTCCACCTAAACATAAGGAAATCATCTTCACTTTGAAGGTTACAGAGCACTGGAACAGGGTATCCAGAGAGGTTGTGGAGTCTCCTGCTCTGGAAAGATTCCAGACCTGCCTGGATGTGATCCTGAGCAATCTGTTCTAGGTGACCCTGCTTTAGCAGAGCAGTTGGATTAGATGATCTCCAGAGGTCCCTTCCAACCCCACCATTCTGTGAGTCTGTGATTTTCCCCTGGTATCACCTATCCTGACACTATAATATAAGCTGTTACAACTTCAAACTCTGCAATCTCATGGGGCTGGGCAGAGTATGTGTGTATTTTTGTTCATAAAAGCTCTAACAACTGCATTTTGAAAGTTGTTGGACTTGTAAATAAGACAACATAAGCACAGAGCTGAGTTGAGAGACCACATTGTTTCTCCACCTGTGTTTTCAGTCAGTTGCAGCACATGTTCCAGCACTATTTACAAAATGAGGGAAGTACAATTCTACTAACTTTGACAAATAGGACAAGCATCCACACCAGTTCCTCACAGACAAAAACCTCATAGCTTGTTTCTTCTCAGTGAACTGTAACAAGCCCTCAGAACAATAGGCAGTTTTACATCTCATGAATGTTGCATAATGAAAGCATCACAGCAAATTGGCTGTGGGTTGGTATGAAGTTTGGGAACTGAATTTGAGAGATGTCAAGCACCGACTGCCCACTCTTGAAGGTATGAGGAGTTGTGGGTATTAAGTATGCCTCAGGATTAACCCTTAAGAAGGGCAACTCCAAATACACAGCAAAGATTGACATTGTTGAGGCAACTGGTCGCATTTTACCAGCTTAAATGGACACATTTGTAGCTCATAAACACTGAGAAATTTTTAAAAAATAGTAATAAAAAGAGTAACCTGTACTAGTGGGAGGTGTCCCTGCCTATGGCAGGGGGTTGGAACTAGATGATCCTTGAGGTCTCCTTCCAACCTTACCATTCTATGATTCTATGAAAATATATCCAAACCAGGTTCATCTCCAAGGTCTGGAGAAGAAATGAAATGAGACATATGCTAGTCATATTGCTTAACACATGGTTGGGAGGTACTCAGAAACCGCAGCGAAAGCAATATCAAAACCTGAACAGAACAAAAGAGACAGCTGAACGTCTCCAGGGAGCATTACCACACAGACTATGCCCAACATCAAAATAAAGAAATAATATCTCAGCTGACTACATGTATCAGAAATTCAACAGAAGATCAATTTTGCTTTTAAGCAACAAACCTATGAAATCCCTTAATTCTGCACCCTATGCCTTAGCTATCAGCATATTTGTATAACATGCTGAATTACTTGCACACATTGCCCTCAAATGCCAGGGGCTGACCTCTTGAGCACTCGAGCTACTTCAGTATTTCTGAAAGCCATAACCAGGGTAGTGGTTGCCACTTGTGATCTCCACACTAATGTCATCTCCCAGTGTTTCACTATCTGAATTGTTTTCAGAAAGCATGAAGTATACTGACAGCTACTGCTTTAGCACCTATAGGGACCAGCAAGAAGCGCAGAAGCAACCTGGGTCAAAAGGAGACAGCCAAACAGCAGTTGCTGCTCAGTTTAGATGTCTGAGAAAGCTCATGATACAATTCACAAGGCTAGAACAACTGGACTTGCCAGTTTGGTTTTATGGGAACCCTGAACCAAATCTCACTCACTGGTACCTCACTTGCTGGGACTCGCAACTCTCTGATGTTCACAAAGACAAAAGATGGAAGGTAATGACTTTGTTCCAGCTGCAATAAATCCTCACAAATCCCAGTGTCAGCCTGGTTTGGCTACAAAAGCCCAACAGGAGGAATCTCATAGGCAGGGAGATGGAGAGATGACATTATTGAAAGGGATATTGCTGGTCTACAAAAAAGAAATCTAAAATACTTCAGCAAGCACATCACAGAAGATTCTTGTGTGAAAGCCAAGCAAAAGTGCACAAAGAAAAGCCACTGCATTTCATTACTGACTGATTCGATATCCATGCAAAACAACACAAAAGTCCATCATTTTTAAAGCATCTCAGTCCACATCATTGTGCAGAAAACAGTCAAATGCACAGCCCAGATGGCAGATCAAAGTCCCAGCCTGGTGAACAGCAGTGAGGTTAAGCAATGTCCAACAGAACTGACATTCTTATAAAGGGAACAGGATATGGGGTAAAAAAAGAAAAGAAAGAACAAAAATACCAAGAATCACCAATCACCTCCTCTTTGCAAAACACAAATTGCAAAATACTTTAAAGAATTCAAATTGATTAAGATGAAAAAAATACAGCATAAAAAACTGTTTTATCTGCACTAAGCAAAATCATTAAGTCATAGAATCGTTTTGATAATCTTAAAGATCTTTAACAACCAAATCTAACCATTATCTAACTGTACCAGGTCTGGTGCTAAACCACGTCCCTCAGCATCTCACCTGCATCTTTTAAACACTTCCAGTGATGGAGATTCGAACACCTCCCTGGGATTGTTTTAAGAACCCTCTTAGAAAAGAAGTTTCTTCTGATATCCAACCTAAATCTCCCTTGGTGCAACTTGGGGCCATTTGTGGTCGTTTCCTCTTGTCCTAAAACATGTATTTAAAACTAAATGCAGCAGTACACCATAGAGAAAAGTATAATTATCAGACTGATGGAAAATGACAAACTTCATGGTTATAGGTCTTCCTTGAAGTCTAAAACAGAAGCTATAAATTAAGCTAAGTGCAGATTAAGAACACTATTTATTCTGATCTAGTTTAAGAGAAAAGTGCTTGTGGCACAAGAGGAGGAGTAAGGAAACCCACAATCTCTGCCCATGTATCTGGGATGAACAATGAAAGTGGGGAGTGCAGCAAAAAAACAAATCCTACTGTGACATAAGCCCCATCATTTTTACTGTGACTGAAAATCTGTAACTCCACTAAAACTCTGATTTTCATTTACAAAATTATTTCACTGCTCTCCTGTAAAGTTTACTACTGGGAGAAGTAAGACAGAGAGAGTGATTTGCCATTGGAATAGGCTGCCCAGGGAGGCGGCAGAGTTGCCATCCCTGGAGGTGTTCAAGAAAAGACTGGATGAGGCACTTAGTGCCATGGTCTAGTTGATTGGATAGGGCTGGGTGATAGGTTGGACTGGATGACCTTGGAGGTCTTTCTCAACCTGGTTGATTCTATGATGTGGATGATTGGTGAAAATTTTTCTCCCATCAGTAAATGGATATTTCCACCCTCTACAAGGGACTTCAGAATTCTTGTTTGCTCACACCCACATCAGTCTCACAAAAGCATCTGGTGCCACAAATAAAATATACTGCAGTACAGTGGTCATGGTAGTTGGGTTACAGTTGGGCTTGATGATCTTAAAGGTCTTTTCCAACCTTAGTGATACTATGATTTTATGCCTGAATTCAGTGATTTTGATGGTTCTACTGAAATCAGGAGGTTTTGGTAGCAATTGCCACGTGTTTTGCAAATTTTGAATTCGGCAGTTTGGCAGAGTCTAACAGCATTCAAGTGTTCATTGGTCTGCAGAAAAACTGCTTAGAGGACTAACTGTGGTAACGCTGAAGGCATTGATTAATGTGCAGGAGCTCCCACTTGATATCCAAGAAAAGGGCTAGGAGCTATCTTGTCAATATATCAGCTGTTTCTAACAGGAGGTATTATCTCCCCTGCCATGGTCTATGGCTGGCACACACATGAAAAGCACAGAAGATTGCAAATATCAGTAAAGCTAGGAGAGAAAACAGTCTAGAACTCTCATGTCAAAAATATACAGCATGGCAGAACCGTGCAAGTAGAAACACTGCTACAGACAAGTGAGACAGACTGACAGATGCCTGTCCCCACTGGGAAGGGCCAGACCCAAGGGCTGCTGCTTCCATGGAGTCATTTCCCTGCCTTCTGCAAGCATTAAAGCAGACCCTTAAGGTCATTTTCAGAGGACACACAAATTTGTCTTCCAGAGGGAATGCATGGGAATAGCAAAGTGGAGGCAGAGGTTAGAGAATGCATTTGTTAACAGCACTTTTCACAAACAGGAGTTCTGCCTGTCTTGACAGACTGGCATGTGAGCTGAAATACAGCTCACTAGGTGGGAGCTGCCCAAGGTGGAAGGAGCTTGTTCAGGGGGCTCCTTAGGGAGATTCATGAGCTCCATGAAGATGAACCCAAGCACCAGTCCAGGTGACTGCAGGGCTCTCTGTCCTCTGCAGCCCTCTCTCCCCTGTGCATCAGCCAAGATATCCACTACCAAGGGATTTTGAAATGCAAGGCAGCAGCTATTTTTCTCTTGAGCTGAAAACACCCATCCCAAGCTCTTTCATGCAAAAAAGTGGTCGACTCTACAGCAGTGACTGACCACAGGTTAATTCTTAGATGTTCTATGGAGGAAAAGTCTGCACTCTCCAGTATCAGGTTCTTGTTAATAATTTGTACTATAGAAACTCTGAGCAACTTGTGCGAGGCCTTTGCTATACTGAGCATTTTACATCTACACTGTGAGAGTCAATTGCTGAAGGTAGAAACTGGTTTGAGGGCATTTCCCAAGAAGAGCGAGATAAAATAGGCAACTTCTGTGTCTGTTTTGCAGTTGGAGGCACAGACATTCCCCTGCCAGCTCTTCAACAAGCAGCTGTTTCCTCACTGCACTATGACAGACAAGTCCACACAGCCTCTGATGGCAGGGCACTAGCAGAGCAACAGAGCCTCTAACTTTTCAGCGTGATGTGCACAGCTCTGAGCAGGGACAACAACAAATGCCATGTTTTTCAGTGCTGGCTACACAACCTGTAGCACGTCTGTGCACTATGCGGTGTTTATGTGGCCCACAGGACATCTTCAACGTTACAAAACTGACCAAAAGTTGCTTTCAAAATTTTCAAAATCCTACCTCTGGAAACATTAGACACCCTACAAGGAAGGAAAAAGAATACAGGGAGGAGATGTGGAGAGGGGCAGGACCCTGCCTTGCAGCAACTTCCTGCAGCTAAATTAGATTAAACAGAAGGTGAGAGCACACTGGCAGCCATCCTTGAGGAGTCCCGTGGCTGTGCGAAGCACACGCTGTCAACTACAGGAGAACAGGAGCAACAGCTAGGAAGAAAAATGAAGTGATAAGAGAAGATAACAGCAGCTCCAGCAACTGCCTGAGGACACACTGGGAAATTTAATGCATTAAAATAACACTTTTAAATAACGGTCTAGTTAATTGATGCTAAATTACAGCTGAATGCCTGTAGAAGTACTTGTGACACCTGCACTTATGCCATTTTGGTTCATCAGAATTAATATTATTCTAATACATGCCAAAGGAATTAATAAGTATTGGTACTTTAAAGCCTTTAAAGTGATGTTTTGAAACAGTTTAGCTTTCTTAACCCCCTTCTTTTAACTCTCAGCCCTTGCCAAAGCTCATTTGCAAAACTTATTAAAAATAGAGGTGTTTTCACAAATCTCATCTACTTGAATTACGATGTTCTTATTTTGCTACTTTCTACACCTGAAGACTGGAGGAATACTTCATTTCTTGCCATCATCACAAAAAGAGGTGTATCTGGTGCAAAGATAGCATCCTGGTAAGAAAACATGCCCCCAAAGGAGAAGATAGTATGATTACAGCTCTATACCTCCCTGAAATACATACAAAACCTGAAATATCACCTGTTGACTAAACTGTAATTAATGTAGTTAAAACAAAACCAAACCCCAAAGCTCCACTTTCCCATTCACATACAACTAGAGCTCAATGTCTCCTCCTCACTTAGCTCCAGGACAGCAGGCTGGAAGACAGAGCGGGTGGGGAAGGATACCAGTCCTCTCACTTGCCGTGTAAGCTCACATAGCTTGGAGGCAGCAAAAGCAGCTGCACAGCAGTTTGAATGGCTTGGCCAAAAGAATTGCTTCCCACTGCTCCTGACCAAAGCGCCTTCCAGAGCGACCAATATTTCAGCTCTGAAAGCCACATGCTGGGCTGCAGGTGTTAACTCACAGGCTTTCTGCTGTTATCAGTCTCAAGTGTTGTTTTTCAAGCAGTGACACGCAAGGAGTTGTATCTAAAATCTCATTAAAATTTAACAGGATTTGGCGCCCTTAGTTTTCTGCTTCAGAAATGAAGTCTCCAGCTCAGATAGTCAATGTTTTTATTTTCATATATCACATTGCTTCTCTCACAGCACCACATGCTAGCAGAGTAATTCAGTAGCTGAAAATCAGCCTTTTATACATTCCACCACTCATCACCTTTCACATTTTTTCTTTTGACAATTGCTAAAGATGGTTTCTTTTTCCTTCTTTTGTGTTTATTTCTGTCAGAGATACTCAGCTCTCAGAGCCCACCTTCTCCAGCAAGCTTTCCAATAGTGAATAGTAAGCCTTGAACTACAAGAGAATATCTAGAGTCATTCTGGCATTTCTTAACATTACCCTGTTTAGAAGAGCTGTGCAGGCAGGAACATTCAGGATTAGGCAATATTAGAACTCATGACAGCAAAGACCAAGAGTCCTATTGACCTTGTCTTGGGGTCAGATTCTAAAAGAATTACTATCTCAGAGGTTCAGGGTTTGAGTAAGTGTTCAGACCACCTCCCCAGAGGTGGTGTGAACCTGACCCCAGGTGTAGAGGTTAGCCCACTCCCACTTACTGTCTAGGGGCCCTATAAAAACACAGGAACTTCCTGTTGGTCTCTCTCTTTGCCTGCCTGATACCACAACCCTTGTTCCTGATGTTCTTTTTTTACCATGTTGCAACTCCACCACATGGTGGACAACTCCTTCCTGAATCTACCCCCATCCATTGCCATCAATCTGGTTGTATATATTTTTCTATCTTGTTTCCCTTCCCTATACCTCTTTGTAACTCCCCTACCTTAAATACCTTTTATTTATTGTTAAACTTTTCCTTTTAACTTCCAAAATCAAACCAGGGCTATTCTTTGGGTGTTTTTATCCCTTTCATCTCTACATCTAATTCCTTTCTTTCCAAAGCGGGGGGACGGGGAGGGGGGGGGAGAAGAAGACATCCTATTATTGTATTGGTTCTGTTAGCTATTTTTGAGTCTCTGGGAAGACTAAATCAGATCAATACAGTAAGCAATAGCTAAACAGAGTATTAATAAGGTAAAAAGTATTTGCTGGATATAAAAACCCCACACCAACAAAACAGAAAAAAATCCACACCAACCAGACTGCAACCTCTCTGTGCCCAAACAAACTCCCCCCCCAATATAGATGTACCCTGTTTAGCTGTGCCACATGCCTCTGTAAAATGGCAAGTAGAGATATAATTGTGAGAAACAAGAAAAGGCCAAGACATGTCCAGTGATGTCAAGACTAACATTTAAAGGTTATTCCACAGCCTGCACAAGAGAGATGATAATCTTTAAAACTAAACCAGAAAAGATGGAAACCAACGGTAATATTGCAGTCCCACCTAGACCTTTGATTCCAAACGAACCTGTGGTCCATCAGATAGGATCCTGCTTTATAACTGAGTGACAGTAGACCAAATTTCATCTGTGCCACCAGCTAAATTAGTCATCTGAGAAAGTACCCCAAACCCATCTATAACTCTCCTTCCACTGACACGGTATGCTCCAACATAAACACCAATGTTGGCCTAGTAAATAACATGCCTCCTGTGGTGGTGTTGGAGGCTAGAGGAGGATATTAAAAGCAGGTGATAAATCATGTAATCAGATGTGGTATAAACACAGACATGATGGTATGAGGCACTATAAATTTTTGGAAGTTTTACTACAGTGGGGCAACTAACTCAGCAGTGGCTGTTTCACTTGTGAGTAATTTGTTGCTGGCAAAACCACTTAATACGCAAGAGTTACTGCATTCCCTTTCTCCCCTCCTGCCCTCTGCATATAGGCAGATACATGGTAACATCACAGAAAAGAGTGGTTAAAAAACATCTTCATGAGAAAATAATAAATAAAAACGGGCCTGAAAGATGCTTCAGATGAGACTGCCAGTATAAAGAATCACACGAAGTGTTTGTGCTATGGAGTGATGAAAGGCAGGGAGACACTCGACTGCTGTGTTAAGGTGTAAGGTGCTACTGTATATCTGAGACTTGGGACAGTGCAGAGCTGAATCACCCCAAAGGCACAACACAATCCCACTGAGTAGCTCCAAGAGTTAGCTGCATTTAAAAAAAAAAATAAAAAAATCTCCAATTCAGAAGCCTTGAGCCTCAGTTCTTTCTGTGTATAATGCTGTTTCAGTTTGATGTATACCCTCACAAAATATTGTGATGAAATACAGTTAACTAGGAAAAAGAAAATGAAATAAAGTTTTCAACATTTTCCTCTCTCAGACCATTTGTTTTTCTTCTTCCTGTGGAGGTTATTATTTAGCTGTTACAAAACACTTCTGTGATGTATATGCACAACAAGCGAGTCCCCTTGATTTTAATCAGTATAAAGGAGTAATGAATATGAGCTAAGCCATACATTACAAGTAGGATCCTAGAAGGTAGCTATCAGCAGACTGATACAATGCACCTTAAAAATCTGTAGCTGGTCTGTGGGTAGGATGCACACAGAGGTGCCCAGGCTCAGCAGCCCTGCTTCTCAGAAACTGCAACAGATCCATCTTTATGCCAAGAAGATGTGGGGCAGCATCAAACATGGAGATCATGGATACACAGCAGCATGCCATGTTCATACACACATATTCATGATATTTTCCAGTCTTCTTGTTTCTCAGCACACCTAAAAGCTCTGGGACTACATGCCAGAAGCCAATACATAAGATTAAGCATTACGCAGGCAGCAGTGTAACCCGTGTCAGCCTGTCCATTCTGCGGGCTAAATGCAGATCAAAGGGAAGAAAAACAAATACTCTTTTTAGTAAAATCCCAAGTTGATTAAGGACTTTAAGGAGACAAAGTATTAGAAAGGACTCCTTTTCACAAGAAAGACACAAACATAGCAAGGTCTGATAGAAGTGCTTGCCCCAGATATTTTTTCTCTGGGTGCACCAGTGGCAGGAATGTCAGGGTGTTGGTGGGCTGCAGTTCCCCAAAGCCCTGCACAGGGTACACCACTGTTCTGAAGCCTGAAGCATATGGATAAAAAGTTTTAAAACCTCAAACACACAGTGGAATTGATTTGTGATTAAAGGGAAGGATTAAATGCTGAATCTGGGGCAATCAATAGCCCAGCTAATGCTTACTGCAAGATTTCCTGCTCCATTCAAACCTCCTTTTCTTTGCTTTGAGACCATTGTCCTTATCAGTGGAAAGATGATCCTTTGAAGATAACATCTGTCTTTGTTTCTACACACACACACACCACTCCTCCGAGCTGCTGCGCTAAGGCACAGCGCCTGCAATGCCAGAGACAGCAGGAGGACGAACCCTGCAGGATGCTCACATTCCATTGGGAATACTCTGCTTTATCACTCAATCCTCCCCATCCCGAAAAAATCACAACACTCCTACAAGTACCAAAGGCATTAATTTGCTCCTGGAAACAGGGGGTTCCACTGGCACGTGTTCAGCTTTCTTCTCCCAGAGACTGGGATGAATCTATGCAGCATGTTTACAGTGACAGGAGATGTGGCTAGCCCCACTATTATTTTCAATTTATCAGAATCCATAATAGCAGTAATTAGCCCCCATTAAGCAATAGATCTGCATGCTTACACTTCACAGCAACAGATTTTATTTCTTCCCTTGCAATGAAGTATTTTTATTAGCCAGATGGATCACAAAATTATTACAAAAATCAGGATGTAAACTCTCTAAAGGCACCTAAAGTAATTAATACTGATTTATAAACACTCAGGATTAGAGAACAAATACTTACTTCTTCCCTAATCCCTCAGCCAGAACTGCTGCACTTTTACCATACAGGAATATAGATTAACCAGGCTGAAGTTAATAGCATTCAAAGGACAGAGCTGGTCAGTCATGCACAGCACCATGATATACAATATGCTTCCAGCACTGATTTATTGTGACCTATGGGATTAGGACAAATTCAAGAGACTGTCACTTCCCTGTTCCATTTCCAGCTTTCACCATAAACTCAGATGTTGAGATTAAAGATACTGAATGTTTAAAGAGAATCCAAACGGACATTTTATAAACCTATAAACCAGTGCACTACGCTGCGATTAAGTGCCAAAACTGCTATCATAGAATCATTTAGGCTGGAAAAGCCCTTTAAGAACATCAAACCCAACCATTAACCCAGCACTGCCAAGTCCCACTAAACCATGTTGCAAATGCCACCTCTACATATCTTTTGAAGACTTCAAGGAATGGTGATGCCACCAGTTCCCCGGGCAGCCTGTTCCAGGGTTTGACAACCCTATGGTGAATTTTTTTTTCCCCTCTAATATCCAACCTAAACCTCCCCTGGCCTAACTTGACGTCATTTCCTATTGTCCAAAATATCCTCCTTCTTGATATCATCTACATACTATTCATGTGTTGAGTTTCATGAGAACTGATTTCTATTCCCAGCCCTGTGAGTGACTTGCTTTATGATGTGGGGCAAGTCACATCTTGGTACCTCTGCGTTTCCTGTCATCATTACCCACCTCCACTTCTCAGCAGGTAAGGCCCAGATTGCCTCTTTGGCTGCATGCAGCACAACTCACTTTGAGCAAGGCCACCAAGTGCTGCTATAATACAAACAATTAATAATATTAGGCAACATCTGGCACTATTAACCTCTGTTTCAAGCTATGTGTCAGCATGAAGTGCATCGCTTTGCTTTGAGTGTTAAAAGGAAATTCATGCAATTTTCTGAAAAGCTGTTAGATACATCTCAGTGAGTTAAAAACTTTCTATCTTCTCTTCTCCTAGCTAGTGGTAGCCTTCTGTTCCTGCCCATTACAGGACAGTTTGAAGAATGAAATCTCCTCTGTACAAAGGAAGGATGCGTTTGCTTCAGTGCTTTTTTTCTGGAATAAAGATGCCGTTGAGGAGAAAAGACTGTCTAAAACCAGATTTCAGGCAAAGCATAAGAATTGCCACCCTGTTGCATTATCACACATGCAAGGCATGACTTTCACAATCACAAATATGGCTAAAGCCAGCCAGGCAAACCCAGCAGAATGCAGGCTTATCAAGTCTGCTAAGTGAGGAGTTCACTAACACATTACATCCAGCTGCCAAGAACCAGCAGGGGAGGAGAAGAAAAATTATACAAAACTGATGACCACACTGCACACTTGTCAGTCACTCCAACCCAGCTAGGCATTGGATGGAGCAGAGAGTTTCAGAAGGGAAAAAAACTAAACGAAATACTGTTGTCTTCTGCAGGGAGCAAACTTGTTTTCCTAGAGCAGTGGTGCACCAGCATCAAGAGTTAGCACTTCATTTATCACAATTATCAGTGCAGCAGTTTCAGGTGCTTTACAGCATGATCTTTGCCCACAGTACTAACTCCGAGGTCTCCTGCACATACTCTTTTCCCTTATGAAGTCCACTTTGCCCTCAGGTGAGCTGATACACATTAGAACCACTTTTCACAGCATGTTTCCCAAAATAATCAGATCTTGCTCTTATGTAGCACTTCAACTCTCAAAAAACCATTGCAGCATTTTATGAATTTAACAGGATAAAACACATTCTCTTCCTGGGTCACTTCATCCAACACTGAGGTGTGGGCAACTCAGGAATGAAATGCTACTGCAGTTTAATAGTTCACTACAAGTTTTACAGCAGCAAGAAAATACCATCCTGTGCACCAGACACTGCCTTTTGATACTTGAAACGGAGGCTTAGCTACACATAAGGGACAAGGGAAAAAAAACAAAAACAAACCAACAAACCAACCAAAAACCAAACAAGTGGTCCATACTCACTTGTTTTGTGCCTGACACCTAGGACTTTTAATTAATTGCTGCCTAACTCATGTACTGGAAGAAAAATAGCATATCCTCCTGACAGACTTTGAACTCGATCTCTAATGTGATTTTGTTATCTGCTGCTATCATAGCTGCACACCATCAAGT
Source organism: Ramphastos sulfuratus (assembly GCA_013399055.1). Taxonomy (NCBI): domain Eukaryota; kingdom Metazoa; phylum Chordata; class Aves; order Piciformes; family Ramphastidae; genus Ramphastos; species Ramphastos sulfuratus. Next base: position 459,266 of record WBNM01006491.1, read on the forward strand.
ATTTACCAGCAGTCAAACTACCCTTAAACAGAGCTTATTGTGAGAGTACCCTTTGGAAGGCCACCAACTCTTCCCCATCAACACCATGCAATTTTAGCAATGCAGAAAAATGCCCTAAGTATCAGAGCAGAATTATGTGTTTTGCAGAATGTTTTCTCCTCCTCTGATCCATCACCTGACAAATCACCTTCTGGACATAAACAGGAAGCTCCTGTTTGAGTAGTAGAAGCTAGGGCACTGTTTTCAATACAAAACATCTTTCTTATTCTTCCAACTCACCTCTCACTACTCTCTATGCTGTCCTTTCAGATTATTTTAATATTATTCACAAAAAAAGCATCCTCCATTGCCTACTTCTGCTGCCTGGAACAGCCCTCTTATCTGTCAGCCACATCAATCCTCCAGCTGCTTCCAAACTCTCTTCAAAAACTTCTCTCTTGTCACTTCTGATCTCTCTTGGCTTCTTTTCTCTTCTGTGATTTCGATGTGGTCATTCAATTTAATAGAAATTTCCCCCAGACAACTGGGTTTGTGCCACCAGTTACCTTTTTCCACATGTATTTTCAGACACATGAGCCAATTAAGAACTTCATTTCATATGTAATTCTATTTCATTTATGAGCTGCAAGCACTAATTCCAACGTTTGTTCCAAGACTCCAAACACCCCTCTGTTGCTTTGTGTTGCTGCCATTAACGCTAGCCGATGTGACATACAATCAGGATGCTCTTGACTGTAAAGAAAAGAGGGCTGTTAGGCAGATGTTTTAGAGGAAGACAGTCAATTTAACCCCAAGGCTGTTTAGTTGCCCATAGCACAACAGAATACCCAGCAAAAGGAGTACCTTAGTGCAGTTTCGGGCAATATGGGACCAGATGCTGAAGTTGTACTTTCTGGGAGATGGAATATATAAACATCTTCAGAGGCAACACTCGAGATACACAACAATTATATGCTGCTACATTCACCCTCTGGATGAATGCCTCAAGGAACTTTATTTGAACCAAGGGGGTTAGATTGCTTTAAGTTGGTAGAGGTGAAGTAATTTCAGGACTTCAAAAGCCAATATGCCTGGGAGACCAAACTTATACTTGCATTTAAATGACTGCACAAGCCATATTGCGCACAATGTACATAGAAACCTAATGAAAACAGATTTCCATATTAGTCCTCATTCTCACAGGTAAGACAGTAAGTCCAAGTGAAAGCATTAGTGATTAAGTACAGGATGAAGATACAGTACCATCACTTGTATGAATATTTACTGCAACAAATTTTAAGGCTATATTAGGAGGCTGATGTCTCCGTATCAGTGATGGAGAGAGCTCAGAACCTGAATAGCACGAACGTTCAAACACAAGTTGGTCTGTGTGAAATATCTGAGGCTGGCCTTGCGAATAACTCTGTGTATTGTATGCCACTTTTCAGGAAGTGCATAAAGTCCCATGAGCTCCAGATCAGCTTTCCAAAGTCCCACTCTGACTGCCAGGACCATCCTGCAGTTTCACCTTCCCCAACAGGGCAGAAATTCCACATGCAGGACCATATTTTGGCATTTCTACAAAAGGAAATGAGCTAATGCTTGCTCAGTATTTCAAACATTCCCCATACAGAGTGTATCACCATTTGGTTAAACACTAAGAATTTCCAAAGCTGAAACTGTGTAGGTGGAAAGGACAGATGTATCACTTACTAGTCCTCTTCATCTCCCAAGCCCTCTGGAGAAGCCTGGAAATGCAAGCTTATCACTCAGCCTTGCTCTCAGATTCAGCTCAGATATCTGACAAGAAGGTCTTGTAGACTTACACTTGCCTTAGAAGCAATAGCCCATAAAGCTTACCAAGTAGTGAAGCAAATTCCTGTGCGAATTCAGGGTCTCTCATCTTCAGCTGAATGACTTTGCTCTAGTTAGCAATGAAGATGTTGGTAACAGCTCACTCCTGATAGCACTGAAGAAATACAAACTTGCGGACTCTGCTTAATCAGCAAGGAAATGCCCTGTCTATGGCTACACCATACAGGACAATAGCAACCACAGCCCAGATATGCCAGGTGCAGATCCCTGCATACAAGTCACATTACTGTCACATCACTAGACTATGGCTAGCCCTGACTGACAGATAAAAAGGAATGGGAAGAGGGACAAGGTAGCAATGAATGCTGAAATCTGCATCAGGATGTGCTCAGAGTGCTTACAATCATCAGTAGTAGCTATATCCAAACAGAAACATCTCCCACTCTACAGGCTTAGTGCACTCCTTTTGGGTAGGTGCCTGATTTCAAAGGGAGCCCATGAGAGAAGGCAGAAGGGGCTGTCCATGTACTGCATCACCACGTATCTGCATCAGTATCTGCTGCAGTTACCACCAGGTTCTGCAGCTAAAGTTGGGTATTTGCTGTGCACTTTTGCGCTGGTCATGAACTTGATGAATGATATTTGCTGTAAAGCACCTTGTTATGTTTTAATGAGGGATGCCGGGGGGGGGGGGGGGGGGGAAGACTGCCTCCTAAAATGAAAATCTGGAAAGTGTCCAAAGAGCTGTGCAAATTGTGTATTTTAACCACAGAATTGTACAATAGTTCTCTATTAACCATCAATCAGTACTCTGCCTTCATTATAAACCAGGAGCAGAAATGACTGCAGTGGTCTTCCACACTAAATGTATTATACTCTTAGGCTGCAATTTACCTTTCTCTACATAATCCTATTTCCCCCTATATTTAATATAAAGAATACTGCAAAGACAGCAATACAGTGATTTATTTGCAAGGGGAATGGAAAGGTTAAAGGCAAACACTATATAAACAGTTATTATTTATAGACCACAATGAGTGTGCTTTCTACAATGAAAATGCAGAAGATACTGTCTGTTCCCTAGAGAGATTTCATTTCAACTGAAGCAGAAACTGATGCAGTCACAAATGGTACACACAGTGGAGGAACACATTCCAAGCTGCCCTTACTTCTATGTGGTTACATACAGTGATTATGTCTAGACTTATAACCTCTCCTGTTTTGTGTCTGTGTGCTTTAAAGTTCAGTGCCTTGTGGAAGAAGTGCATTTTAAAAAGGAAGGCTTTATGGAACTTGGTACTGTCAACCCGAGTTTAATTAGGTATTGTTTTTCAGGTGAAAGAGGAGTTAGCAGAGCCTAACACCCAATTTAAGAACTTTTTCAAATTCCCTACTTAGGAAAATAAGGAAGGCATGCAAAAAGCTCTAACGGCTTTAGGACACTGCAGTTTGTCAGTTCAGGCCAGATTCTAACAGTCACCTATCAACCCAGTGTGGTGGGGCACACCCAAGTCCCTGCCCCACCGAAGGTTTGAATGGGGTGCGAAACTGTTCTGCTTCCCCCCATTTCTGGTTCCGGGGGTTTGGAATGTGAAAGGAGTAGGTGTCAAGTACCTTACCCGACCCTCGCAGGCTTGAACGGGGGAGAGCAAATCGCCCCAGCATATATATATGGCAATGGGACACATTATCTAGGGAGACTTGGAGGGGGACTTGGAGCAGACTGCCGGAGACTGCTACGGGAGACTTTGAGAGGGCTTTAAGACGGACTGCTAGCCACAGACTGCCAGGCACGGTCCTGCCAGCCACGGACTTGGACTCGGACCTTGACTTACACCTGGAGTCGGTCCTTGAGGGGCATTTGCAAGAACGGTGACGAGAAGGCACAGTTCCCACTCTCGACCGTCAGATCTTGCCTGCCTGTTGAAGGGACCTGCCTCTGCCGTAATCGTGGGTAAGCCGAGCAGCCTGAGCTNCAAAAATAAAATAACTGCTTATTTTATAATTCCTGCCTCGTGAAATCCCACAACCGAGTCACCCAGTTCAGGAGCATCCGTGCGCTTCACCACACACGTGAAGTAAAACAGCTAAAGCAATAACTAACGATCTAAGATTGGGAATTTTTAGATGCCCTTGGAAGTTAGTTGCCAAAATTTCACTCCAAACGAGGTGGCTGAAAATTAAGGAGATGCAATGTGGGACCACTTGCATCTGTGGAGCTATTCTTCCAAGTTTCACAAGTAGGCCTTCAAGTGCATGAGTTAACAGCTGTACCAAATTGGTGCAACAGGAGTATTTTCACAGCACAAACATCTCTTCTTGGTTTTGTCTTCAATTCAGTGCAACTTCAAATGATTTCTTACACTATAAAAATGCAAAATAAGCAATCTCACAGAGTTTTGTTGGGTAGTCCTGTTGAGATATAGGGTTTTACCAAGTTTTTCCTCGTCATTTTTCTGTGATTTAGAATGCGTTCAAGCCTAAGATAAAAACCATCATGGATAGCTCTAATGCAATTCCATTAGCAATGAAAGGCACTAAAAGAGACAAACCTCGTGAGTAATAACCCACAAATTGTCCAAAGACAGCACAAGACAAAGCCATAAGAAGCAGAGTTTAGATTTGAGCTCCTTACTTACGATGACTTAGCTACCTCCTCTGAAAACCAAGGCAATTCTGCAAATGCAAACAGGCAAAAATAACATTCTCTTCCAAGTACTATTGCTGAGGTGCCAGATTGCTGCCACTTACATCTACTGAAACAAGAGAAATACAGGTTCACCAGCCTCTTTTGTAGGTACAGAACATTCATATCCAGAATTACAAGAACGCCTCTGAAAAAAATCTCTAAACCCAGGCAGCTTAAAGAGAAAAGAATGGGCAAATTTTTGTGGGGATTCTAAAGATGACATAGGATTGCCAGGCTCCAGAAGATAAATGGCATTAGCCTGAGGAACAGGAAAGTATCAGCCTGGTAGAGCTCCATATACATTGTTGTATATGGTATGTTTGAAAGATGATCCAGTGCACACCCATGGCCACTTTTAGGCGTGATGCACTGAAATACCAGAAACCCTGAAGCCTTTCTAAGTGACAGCACCAGCCACACAGCACTTGGTGGTCTGGGGGAAACCCTCTTTTTCCTTGCGTTGTCTGCATGGCACTCAGCTATTTGTGCTGTACCCAAATACAGGGACTGGGAGCATATCAAGTACTCCAAGAATGATTTGATTCATTATTATTACTGGCCTAAGATCCAGAAGCTCCACTATAAACCCGAATCCCACTGCACACATGCCAAAGGCATGCAGGACAGACATGGCTTAATGCCCCAAGGACATTACTCAAGAGCCGCAGTGGTTCCCAACACAGCCAAGCTCTGCTGTGTTACAAGATTCAGAGACCTGGGCATAGCTTCAAAAGCTACAGCAGTAATGAATCATGACACCAGTTACTAATATCTTGCTGTTTAAAACAGTAATCAGAAGTATTTATACATTCAGTATACAGGAATGGCTATCTCCTCCACACTGGGCTAAAGCCACAGCAGCTATTTGCCTCAGCTAGAATAAATAGGAAAAGATTGGAAAGTTGAACAGGATCAGAGGATGTGGCCAAAGAACTGGACCCAGCTCCTGTGCATGCCAGGACCATCATTTAGTACAGTGAAGGTGGAGTGATTGAAAATAACAAGGAAAGGAAAATCCAACATGGCAATGCTCTGCTCAGATCTTCAACTCTGGGCTGACCTATGCAGTCAGAAGATTGATAAAAATTATGAAGAATTAGTTTGTACATTGTCAAATACATCTGCTTTTAAAGAGTGAAAATAGACACTGGGCTTCAGGATCTCTCTGTGCACTGCTGAATTTGAGATAAAGGCAATCCCATCAAGGTATATGGGATTTCCAAGGGAAGAGAGCATTAGGTCATGGTGATGTGAGACAGGGTGAAGAGGAACTGGGTCAAGCGACTCTCCTAAGACCTTACCACATGACTCATGTCTAATAAGTCTTTTTTGTTTCAGTACTTGATGCCTGTATCATGCCATTGACTTGCCTGCATTGAACTGAACATGTCTGAAGTCTGATTCTCTCCAGCTATCATCACATGTTCACTTTTTGCCAAGCATGATGATGTATATCAGCACCAAACCAAAACTAGCAAAACACCCTGAATCAACAAGAAGTTAAAAAAAAAATTACTGTGCAAACTGACACAAGCACTGGGTGGAAGGTTGTGCAGAACTAGCCTTTTATTCTCTTTCTCTTCTCTGTCATTGACAGCTGAAACTATCAGTTAAATCTCACATACGTCTCTCCTTCAAACCATGCAATTTCCTTGTATGCATGGGTTTTAGTTGGAAAGTAGACACACCAAACAAATTCACCAGCAGCCAGCAATCTACTGGTGCTGCCTTTTGCTGAGAGCTTTCAGCTATCTGAAGTTTAAATTAACTTTCTGAGAGGGCACAAAAGCCAGACCTTAGGTAATTACATACTCATCTCTCCCTTGGGCTCAGTATTTATTTATTTTAGGACATCTAACAGCTCTCTTGGGCTTGTTCTACAATTCAAGAAAAATGATTACTTGGTCTACGAACCTACAAACTCTATTCTCTGTAAATTTCATACCTGGAGCTATGCAGGGTGATTAAAAAAGGCAGAGTTTATCAAACTCTGAAAGCTTGATTTGCTTCATGGCTCATCTGTCTTCATAAAACCCAGTGAAGACTGAAACTGGGTAAAATTTCATGATCAGCACTTGAGTAAGAAAGAGAATGTGTGTGCAACCATTTAACTTTATCGATTTGGATTTTTATCTTGATTTCATAGTAATTGGGAAGGGTTATTTGTTTTGTTTTGCTTTTTTTAAACAAACCACCTTAAGAGGCTAATAATAAGAAGTCAAAGCTAACTTTGCATTGAATTTTTTCACAACTCTCAAAGGGCATCAAATCTACAGTTTGAAACCTTCCTGGCCTTAAAATCCATGAGCTTTTATACGAATGGCTCAATTTACACACACAAGTCATTCCCTTGAAACCCTCAGCAGTTTGTCTCTTCTGGGCTTTAGAGCTTCCCTCATCATCAGAGGGACTTTCTACCTCACAAACTTTATATGATTATCACCATGAGAGAGGTCCATGTGTAAAAGCAGATGTTTTCCCACCAAGGTGCTGCCCTGGATGTCCATTTGAAAAAACATTCTAGTGGATACATGAACACATAGAAACCTGCATTTTTCTGTTTGTTTTTGTTTAAAAAAGGATATTCCGTAAAGTGCAGGTTCAACAGCTGGAACCAACTCAGCAACAAGGCTACTCTAAGGGGATATCCCATTAAGATACATGACAAATTGAGCATTTGTGTTGATATAAGATCTGCTTTTCTCACGCTCTAGGAAAATGTGGTATATTATCTCTTTGTCTGCAATTTGAGGGTAACTGAAAGGAGGATTACGTGGGGCTGACAAGGACCTTTGTCTTCCTCCCTTCTCTGCAGGATGCACGTGCAGTTTTTACCACCATTCCCAACACAACACTTCACTCCAGATGGAAAGCAGCAAGTCTTGTACAAAGCCACCTTTCTGAGAAGACTAGAGCGACATAATTTGTCTTTAGTTCAGGCACTAGGTCACCAGAAGGCTGGCAGCCAAGCTTCAGACTGCAGCTTTAATGTGTGCCATGCGCAACACAGTATCAATATGAAACACAATCCTGCAGCCCAGCAGCCTTTCCTTCTGACCCACCAGTTCAACTCCTCTCCTGCTCTCACACCAACAATGCAAAGCGACCAGAGACAGCAGAGCTACATGGCACATTCGAAAGGAATTTGCCTACTTGCTTACGCCACTGCTTGGCACACCACAACCTCTCCATCACTTTGCTATGCTGGAGGCTTGCTGAAGACTATTAGTGCAATGTGCTTCTCTCAAAGCTGCTTCATCAAAGCACAGTTAAGAGGTGTGCTTGCTGTTTGGCCAGGCCACAGGAGGTGTCTGACACAAAGACCACAGCTGCTGCCCCAGCAGAAGCAGAACAGGCCAAGCAGAACAAGCTCTCACAATGTCTTGACTGCTTCCACTCTAGACAAGGCTTTACTAGTAAATTGCACTTAGCCTGGCCAGCGACACAACCTAGATTCTGACAACATTGCCAGTAAAAAAAAAACAAAACAAAAAACCCAACCTTGTATGTATTTCTGTTCTGTACTATGGACTAAAAAAAGAAACTTCTTGGTGAAGTACAAATCATTTAATACCTGGTTCTCACTCAACATTAACTAGCATCACCAAAACTGGCACAATGCCTGTTATTTAACCTTCTGACATGTCAGTCTGTAGCACAGGTTTTCTCTCTCCAAGTTCTTTATAGCACCCCTGAACATTTTGGCCTGGCTGGCCAAGACAGACACATCTGGATACACCCAGCAAATCTTCCCTCTCTTGTGCAGGGTGACATGGCCAGAAAGAACCATGCCACTGTTGTGAGAGAAAGCAAGATTAAAACCAATCCTAAAACTGCACTGGAGCAGGAAGAGAGATGTCATGTCACATCGCATCATGTCAAGTCTATTTAACAGCTATAGACTCATTTTATTCTTAGCCTAGTTGAATCAATCACTTTTCTGTGAGCATCCTGTGTCACTTGTTTGTACATGTAGAAACTTATAAAGCTTGAAAATCTAGTAAGGACTAAAATCATATTAATGAGCAGGGAATTAGGAAACATAATTCTGAATAATGAGCTATCAAAGCAACCTTGAGCAAATCATTCCACTTCATAGCACCTCGATTTCCCCAACCACAAAACTGGATAGAAAACGCTTTGCTGTTACCTTATTTGAACAGCTTTCTGAAGTTTCTTAGGACATGCTTTGTAGATGGGAAAGTTGATGAAGAGATAGAGATATCTTTATACGTGCACATATAAAATGTTCATATGCCTCAATGTGCAGAGCTTCCAACATGGCAAAGCAGCAATGGCTTCAGAGCGAAGAACATAATTTAACTCATGGTGGCAGCTTTGAAAGTGTAACAACATGGGTTCCTTCCTTCCACAGGTGCAGTTACATCCCATAGCATGTCCAGGTAAAAGAGGCAGACTAGTTCTTCCTTACTACTGGTCACTAGCACCCTTTCTTTGTTTTAGGATGTGAAGCAACAGGAATAAATTAATACCAAGGCAGAAGGCAGCAGGTATTTTTATGACCTGTGGGAAGAGAGATTCTAGTAAGTCTGCAAAACATTGCACAAATGTCTCCAGATAAAATTGTTAGCTCTGGATGGTACAGATTTCTTAAATACTTAATACTGAAATTATGTCCCAGTTTAATACTGAAATTATGTCCCAGAAGAGTTTCTCCATGTTTTGCTAAATTACTTAGAGAGAGGCAGCCCAGATCCACACAAGAAGCTCCAGCAAGGAAATTCTTAATTCAATTGCTTAATGATGTCAGTTTGAAAGTTACACATGTGGTGACTGGTGAGGACCAGAAAGTGAAAACAGTATCAGCAAGGGGCAAGTCTTTATCAAGTTTTCAAGAGGTGCCTGAAGGACCAAGCCACCAGCCTGCCACAGCTCTATTAGTCAGAGCCACTGAAAGGGATGTTTCTTGCTCAGGTCCATAAGGACAGATCTATGCAGCTGAGAGATAAGTGCATACCCATAAGTGGCTTGCACTGTGCAGATTAAAAACAGCTCTGGTCTCTGAGTCTGGCATGTTCCTAAAGGAATCACAGAACACTTTTGGTTGGAAGACACCTTTAAGGTCGAGTCTACTTGTTAACTCAGCACTGCCAGATCATCGCCAAACCACATCCCTAAGCATCACAATGATAAGTCCTTTAACTGTATCCAGGGATGGAGACTCCAGCACTTCCCTATGTAGCCTGATCCAGGGGTTGATGATTCCTTCAGTGAAGACATTTTTCCTAATGTCCAACCTAAAACTCCCCTGGTACAACTTGACCCTATTTCCTCTTGTCCTGTCACTTGTTACGTGGGAGAAGAGAGTGACCCCAAACTTTGCTCCAACTGCCTTTCAGTTGTAGAGCGCAAGAAGGTCTCCCCTGAGTCTCCTCCCCTCCAGACTGAAGAACCCCAGTTCTCTCAGCCACTTCTAAGACATGAGCTCCAGATCCTTCACCAGCTTCATTGCCTTTCTTTGGGCATTCTCCAGCACCTTAATGTTCTTCTTGCAGTGAGATGTGGCCTCACCAAGTGCTCAGTACAGAGGGATGATTGCTTCCCTGCTCCTACTGGCCTCACTGTTTTGGATACAGGCCAGGATGCTGTTGACCTTCCTGGCCACCTAAGCACACTGCTGTTCCGATTGAGCTGGCTGTCAGCCAGCACCTCCAGACTCATTTCCGCTGGGCAGCTTTCCAGCCGTTCTGCCCCAGCCTTGGAGCGTTCTTGGGGCTACCGTGACCCAAGTGCAGGACTCAGCACTTGGCCTTGCTGAACTTCACACAAATGACCTCAGCCCACTGATCCAACCTACCCAGGTTCCTTTGCAGAGTCTCCCTACCCTCAAGCAGACTGACACATCTGCCAAACTTAAATGTTACCTGCAAACTTACTGAGGGTACACTTGATCCCCTCATCCTGATTGTTGATCAAAACCTTTAGGAGAAAAGGCTCCAATATTGAGCCCTGGAGGATGTTTTCAGGCAGGCCAGAAAATCGGAGCTGCCAATAGAAATCAACAAGTTTAGACTTAAAAATGAAAAAAAAAACCACCCAATACTTCATGATTGCTTTATAACATAGACATAAACCAGATGATAACTATTTAAAATACTTCATAAAATTACTGAAACTAAGCATTTCCTAGCGGCAGAGCCCTGACAAATCACCCAGCCACCTACATGCATTCATGGTTGTGGCTGTCCAGGGATCACTTTGAACTAAATTAGCAATGGAAGTCACTAGACAAAGAGTAATTCCAAGCAACTGGAGTCTCAATAGCAGCAAGTGAATGAAGATATGGGCAGGCAGCGGGGCAAAATGACAGCATACCACATAGATCACTGCCTTAATGAAAGAAACATGAATTGTGCAAGCATCAGGCAGGCAGCATGTGGCTAAAGTACCCTGAAGAGACTATGATTATTTCCTCCTTTAGGCTACAGAGGGCCATTTAACACTTTCCATTTAAGCAGGAAGGCACATGGTGAGGTCCCTTAAAAACCATGAACATAGACTTTTCTGAGCCTGAGGATTGCTTCTACCAGGTGTAATTGAACTGCCTCAGCCCCATCAGGCTGTGGGTAGCCAGCACCCGCCCTGCAGCACCCATCATACAGAAATAGCTGAGCTTCTCTGCAACAAATTTATCTCTTAGAAGAAATGAAATTCAAGGAGACTTGAAATTGAAGAAGAGTACATGAACTACACTGCTATTTCCTGTGCCCTGTTTGATAAAATGGGATCTGATATTTTAGATGGGCAGACCTCTTCATCTACTTGCTCTGTGGCAGGATGAAAGAATTTGTGCAGGAAATCATTTGCTATGTTTCTCCAGTCTGATGTAGTATAGAAAAGCTACTTGAAACTCCCTTAATACACTACCTGCTCTTCATTTCACAGTCCTAAAGAAAAAGTCCAAAAAGGCTGTTAAACCCTTAAGCACCTGAAGCCATAGACCTCTCAATTGTGGGAGAGCACTTAGGGGCAAACAATCACAGTATTCTCACCCTGCCCCTTCACTCTCCCTCAAATACCCAGCTTCAGCTCGATTTGCAGCCTGCTCTGCCTGCAACAGGGCAAGTGTGTGCTGCAGTGCCAAGCAGTGCTGGAAGGAAATGACCAGCAGCACTAGCATGGCTCTTCCAGGCACAGAGAGAAAATCTTGGTGATGGCTCCATCCCATTCAGAAGAGAAGCAGTCGTGCAGCTGCCAAGTGCCTAGAACCACAAAGGCTTGATCAAACAGAGGCACTTACAGGCAGACATGTACCAAAGTAGGACAGTTTTTATTTCTTTTTAATTTTTTTTTCCTCTGTCACTGATGAACAGGGCAGAGGAAATGCACCCTGGATACACACACATACACAAACCACAGACAGTTTGCTCTGGTGGGAGCTCGGCCCTAATAACAACCAGATCAGTGTCTGGTCCATGTTTCTCAGCCCTGTGATAGTGATAATCTTCCATTACAAGAGACAGCCAGAATCCAGTTAAGTGGATGGTGCCAGAGCAGGCATGGGAGCAGCCCTGCCTGCACACAAATTCATACAAATCTACACTCCTCCCCCAAGCTACAGACCCAAACACATGGACTACCTTGCTCCTGCATGCACCTAGGCACCATCCCTGACAGTGTGGTTTGTAAAGATCTATTTCCATTTGGTCAAGATTTCATACTATTTCCCTTTTCATGGAGTCTTCTCAATTCCCACTCCACAAGCATGAAATCACATCCCACCTCTTTCCACTGCCATCAGAGACAGAAGCTCTAAGCACAGGGAGATACTGCCCACCTGACCCCTCACAGGAGCTGAAACACAAGCACATCGCTCCCCACCCAACTGAGCAAAGCCATGACACCAGCCCCATAAGGCCAGGCTCTGTTGTGGGTGAGACACTGAGGCAGTCCACACTGAATTCAGCCTTGACCACATAGAAAAACGGGTCTTTAAATTTTTGTGTAAAGCCATGTATGTGCTTGCTAACAGCATCTGGAGCTCCTCCTGTATTGCTGACAAGATGCTTCCCCAGCAGGGTCAGACACGACAGTTCTTGTTGGTTTGCAGGTTCCAATAGCTGTGTTGTGTCTCTCTGGCAGTGGCTACTGGGCTGGGACTACAGAGAAGTGTGGCTCTGGGTTTGCTACATACAGGTCGCACAAGAGACTTGTACTTAACTGACACACAGTCTCAGCCTTGGTTTTAAGGAACAGGTTTTCAAGTGGCAGAATGAGGCAAGATCAGTCAGCAGGCTGTGCTGGGTCCAAGTGAACAGAGACAGATAGCTGTTGGACTAGGATTGCAAAAGCACTCATTCCCAGCCTCATGGTTTCCAGTGAAGTCAAGAGGAGCTTCAATAGAAACAGTTCAGTCAGCACAGGTGGTTGGTTTTATAAATCCTTCTCTTAAAACCCTTTGCATGATGGCAGCTGCTGCGTGGCCAACTGAGAAGAGCTGGGGCTTCAGCCCAGTTGCTTCTGCCCATTTGTTCTGGGCACTGAAGCTCCCGTCTGGCCTTGAGCCTTGGCTGCTGACAGAAATGTGTCTGTAAAAGGATGCAACAGAAACGTGAAGACTGAGGTTATGCTCTGTTCAGTTACTAGGGAAGCTGCAAAGCCCTAGCTACACTGTCTCTGTTGCAGAGAGATTTCTGGCTCCAGAACCACTAGTGCATATCCTTTCCTCATGACTAAATCGAATAAAACTCATAACCCTGACCTCTGCATGTGCTAAGTCAGATTTTCACCTTGTCACTCCTGATGAAAGGTCTTCACAGACTGTCCTTGCACACCCCTCGTGGGGCCTTACCAATTGCTGCTGAACTACTGCTGAAGAGAGGAAACACAGACAGACTGCTGGTTTGGGAAGCCATGTAAGCTGTGATCTGGACATGCAGGAAGCAGCTCCAATTTGTCTAGACTTCTGGTTTCTTTGCAAGAGGCTGGTTATGTAAACAACATGAAAGCAGAGGCTATAGTGGTGGCAGAAAGCCTTGGGAACTTCAACACAGGTTAGGAGAAGGGGTCAGGTTGCATCTCAGAAGCACTTTTTAATAGGTACTGTTAACTTCCAGATTGGACAAGGTAGAGAGCTTTCCTTTATGAATTATAGATAAGCCCTCTCATGTAGCAAATGCCAGATATCCTGATGCTCAGCCAAATGCAAGAGAGCGCAAAATCACGCATAGACACTTCATTCTCCAATCTGGTGTGAATTTAGAATCAATGATTTTTTACAGGTTAAGGGACGGACTATCAAAAGTGCTCCCATAAGGATGTAAACAAGTGGTTAGATCTTCAAAGTGCTCAGCTCTAATTCAGACACATAGATGAAGTGGACAGATTAAAACAAAACAAAGCAAAACCCACGCTGAGACAACAGCAGCTGTCTGCATCCACAAGCAGCTGAGAACAACAGCTGAAAAAGAAACGTGGGCCACTGGGGAAAGCTCCAGTAACACAGCTTCAATCAGAGCTGCCCACTGTCACTGCTCCCATTTCTGTAGGCTCATCCAGCAAAGCTGCCGGGAGAGTCCCGTTCTTCCTGCGAGGTGCTGGGTGCCAAGTGCTTTGCAAAATCTGGCCACTCAAACCAAGTGACGAGGTGGCAGCACAGGCAAACCCCCAGAAAATGTTCTATACCATCAGGGGCAGAGGATGATGCAGACTCAATGATGGGGAAGTGGTCTTAAAAAGTATCCGCTCTTTCAGTAGAAAGGATAAAGCAACCCATGGGGTTTGGCAACTCAAACATTTACATTAATGCAAACAAACACTCCAGCTTTTGCAGATGTCCGTGAAGGACTGTCAAGCAGCTGTGGAAAAGGAATAGGAGGAAATCACCCATAAGAAAATTCTTAATTCAGACTGAAAGAGCAGGACTGAGAGCGCTTGGCAGATCTTCTGAGGGTAAGCTACAAACCTCACTTATTGAAAGTCTGGATACTAGGAAACTCAATCTGATAGAGTTAAAAGACACAAATTTGGCCTGCCAGAGCCCTGAGCCAGCCAAGCTCAGCCCAGATGCTGCTGTTCACAGCTACAGCAGCACCTCTGAGCTGTGATCTCCTAGAGAAACAGTTTTCCCAATACATCTTGGACTTTTGAGCAATGCCAGACAACTGTAAACCACCAATAAAACTAAAATTACAAAAAAAAAAAAACAAAAAAACCCAGCCCAAACAAAAACCACATTTACTTTAAAATAATTACATATTGTGAAAAAAATCCTCTTTATTAATTTACATTATAAGAGTGTTAAAAAAAGGAATATAAGAAATTGTTAAATTATTTGATGAAATTAGCAGAAGGTGGTGGTCAATTTGGGTTGCTTTTGCCTCCTACCAGCTCCTTCCACTACCAAGTCAGAGTTTGCTGCAGAAGTGAGAACATTTATTTTTCAGGAAACAGACAAGTTTTCTAGTAGCAGTTTTAATGGCTGGTTTCCTTTTGCAGTGCTTTGCCTGGCCCTCTTGTCCTCCACTCCAAGCTATTTCTATTAGTTCTCATTACTAGGTAGCTTCAGGACCTTGCAGATATGGTTACTTCTGACAGACAAAAGTTTGGAAACAGCTGACTATTTCACTAAGGTTTGCAGACTCCAAGAATCCTTTCATTTTCTTACTCTCACCTGACTCCCACAATGCTGAGGATCCACTGCAGGTGGCCTGTCCTGACCTGAACAGGACTTGTGCCGGCAAGTTTCCTGGGGGGATTACAACAAGAAGCTGAAAGAATAGAAGGCCTGGGACAGCTCAGGGTACTCAGGGATACTATCTGATGCGTTTGATGAGGGCCTGTCAGCACGCTGCACTCAAAGAAGAGACCATGGTGGCAGATGCTATTTGCAAATAACAGCAGCAGAACCATTACTGCACACGACAAGTGTTAAAACTTCACTTAGCTTGTACCAACATATACTTGAGTCCTGTGGAGCGGCGAAGATGGGCTGGTAGGAGAACTGTAAAGTTGCTGCCTCACAAAGGAAAATAAAAAGCTCGGGCAGCTCTTTATAGTTTCTTCTTTTCTAACATGTACTGGGATACCAGTGAAGCTTTTGATCTCACCTGCCATCTCCTCATTATTAGCTTTTGAAGTATTTCCTGGCTAGTTGCATTTGGAGACACACAGAGGTGGTTTAGGAGGCCTTCATACATTGAGCTTCATGAGATAGTAGAGGATTGGTTTGCATGACCCAGCTGTTCTTTCCCACTTCACATCCCTATGAGCTAATCTGCCAGACAGTTATTCCTTCTTGCCAAAGAAGGAATGAATTCTGGTAACTCAATTATCAGCACGGGATCAAATAAATTAGTGTAAGAAACAGAAATTCAGGACAGGTATGACTGCATGAGTAGTTAGTTTCTTGGTATATTAAAGTCACAGGTTTGAAGTCTCCAGGACATCCCACTGCTCTGCCTTTTCCCAGATGGCTTTTACAAAAGTGTTTTGAGCTGCTGCAACCATGTTTCTTTACCAAGTAGCATCCTTTCTTGTTTCCTCAAACTTAAAAGTTCGCTCTGTACAGAGTCCTGAAGATGAGAGATAGTCCCTCCATATCTATCACTGGAGAGGTTAGCTTAGATTGTTTTTAATACTTTGTGGTACTCATAGAGGGTTTTAAACTGACAGGGGAAAGTGATAAAAGAAGAAAAAAATCTGTGTTTCTGAGCTCACATCAAAGATGAGCTTTAAAGAACAAGTAAAAAGGCTGTCAAGAAAGGAAGGCTTTACCCACAGTAGCCTAACAAAACAAGCTTCAAAAAACCCCAAGAAATAGTGTCCCAAAACAAATTAAGCAGATAGGGAAAGTGGAAAGTAAATATTTAACAGGGCCTGCACCTTCTATCACACAGGAGATTTTTTTTGCTCTATAAAGAAAGGACAGCCATAGGATTTGGAAGTACTTACAGTTCTTTTCTGCACTACTGACTACGTTAAAGTCATCAGCCTGAGATTGGTTCTCCATTACACTGCACAGAGCCTTCAGATTATTCACACTCTGACATGAATTTCTCTTACAAGGCTTCTTTAAACTTCCCTTTGTACCCTCAGCTTTTTAACTGCCGTCAGAAACCTTCAAGATTTAACCCTGGGAGACAAAGCAGCAGTCTCCTGATGCAAAGATTAATGTCACTCCACAAAGAAGTGCAGACCCATGAATCATCCCCAGGCCTTTCACTGACAGAGCCCTTTGCCCACAGCAGCTTGCAAGGCAGGTACATGCACACCCCCAGCGCTGCAGAGGGGCTGACTCCAGGTGAAGGGTGGCAGCCAGCAGTTTTCCCCTGTGGTTTGCTTCCCTCTGGATCTGCAGCACACAGTGATAGCAGTTTCTAGAGCTTCTCCTCTGTGCTGAGCTATCCCAGAGCAGATGGTGCTTATACCTGGAGTAATGCTTAGCAATCCAGAAATGCTTTCTGACACATACTTCCCCTAAATTGCTTTTGCCATTTCCTGAACTAGGACTCATCCTCGTGGATCAGCAGCTCCTCAGTCACCAGGGCTTGAAGGGAGTCTATCATCCAATTCAGGCAAGCGCTGCTCAGTGTGGAAGCAAAAGGAGGTTTTGGCAGCACCCACTCCTGTTGCCAGCCAGGATCTCCCAGATCCTCAAGTCACTCCAGGCAGTTCAGCTTCCTTTCAAAAGCTGCACCACTAGAGCTATCTGATATTGACCCCTTTCCGGGGCAACTCCTAGGGAAAAGAAAGTGTAATCAATTCCCCAAACCTTGAATTGCCCTTTGAATCAACTCTCCCTTAGTATTTGGGCATACTAATACCAGCCCTTTTATGGATTCATCTGATTGGATGATCCAAGTGAAGAACAGCCAGGCAAGCTCAAGCAGTTTGACAGTTTAAAACAGACAAAAGAAAGTGCTTCTTTACATAGTGGGAAGTGAACTATGGGATTTTATGGAGGCAGACCTTATCCAGGAGGTTTGAGAAAAGATTAGACAGATTCATAGACAAAAGGTCTGCAAAGGACTGGACAGGGATTTCCCCCAATATTTCCACTTCAGAAATCATGGGTGCCAAAGCCACCAAGTTCCTCAATATCATCTTCTGTTAGAACTATCACTCACAGCTTACAGGGCTAGACAGATCATGAGGTAACCCAGTCAGACAATTCTTACGTTCCAACAAGGCAACTGCAGGGCACCAAAGGCCCTGACACACCACTCCTAGGCCTGGCTGTGAAAGTGAGAACCCTGTGAAGGCAAACCAGTCAGTACGGACAGACAAAAGAACCCGTCAGAAGCCCTACAGCCCTGCTTCTGCACCTTCATCAGACAAAATATGTAGTCCAAAGAATTGAGTGTAGGACACTGCAGAGAAAACCTAAGTTAAGCATGTTGAAGATGACTCTGAGATTTGTTTATATGTTAAATTCTAAAGTCTTGTCTCAGCTTGGTAGGTACAGCCCAAGAGTGAGTCCAGGGAACTTGGATATACAGAGGAAGGTCATGAGAGCAGATTCACACAGAACGAGGGGAAGGGAGGAAATAATCACATGTCAATTTCTATGCCAACTTGATGTGTTGCATGTGTGACTACTGCAGAAATCAGTGTGGGTAATTACTACCATCTGCACCCATTACTACCATTTGTAAGTATATTCATAGTAACTGCACATTAGTTAGGCATGTTGCTGCACAAACATATTAAATAGCTAATTAATTAAAAGAACAGATCTTCTCTGCTTAAGAGAACCCATCACCCTCTAATTACAAGAACACATTTTCTCCATCTGTTACATTGTTTGCCCCCTTCTCCAAGGTCACCAGGGAAGATGGAACTGGCCTGCAGTCTGGAGAAGGCTCTGCCGGGATGGTGAGCTTTCCGTTCAAGTAATTTCCTTCTGAAAGCAGGACCATGGCACTTCCATGGAACAGCACAGTACTTTTGGATTACCTCACGTGACCTTTGGATGAGACATCAACCATCTTTCCACCACTCTGAGTGCTTGTTCTCCAAGCACAGAGGCAGATAATTGCATGGCTCTTAACAGGGCAATGTGCTGGCAGCCCAAGTGCACATGCCATACAATGCCTTTTGCCATGCTGGTTCCTCTTGGGGCTCCTGTTCCTACAGCTAACTCCAGATGCAACAGCAGATTATAAATACACAGAGGATGGATTTGCCCCAGTGCTTCACTAACATATGGTTCTGTCTTCAGACAGAAGCGATGGATTTAAATTTAGGGATAAAGCAGGAGGTTAGGTTTCAAAATTCCAAGATAAATCCTCCTGGAGGAGGCAATGAAATCAGAATTTTGTCCCTTGGGTACAGCCTTAAAGCAGATGGGAGTATGGAGTCAGTACTGTTAAGCACACCACACTGCATGTGCAGCCCTGAAATGCTGTGCCTAGTTTTTCAGCTATTCCAGGACCGTTGTAGCTGCAGCCCTTTGTACCAGCTGCTGCTCCACCAGCACCAACGGAGCACTCAGGACTCTGTCTGGATACTCAAACTTTGAATAGAAAAATTACTCCAGCTATGGGCTGATGGTAATTCTTTATACCTCAGCAAAGGGTAGGGATACTCCACCTGGGATTGAATCAGTGCAGTCATTAGCTCCGCAGCCCTTTCAAAACAAGCATTGGTGTGAAGCTAGAGGCCAAATATCTCTGGCCATTTTTCACTTGTTACAAAAAAAAGGAACAAATTTCTTTCATATCATTGTGAAATATTTGTGAAACAACCCAAATCTGTCCTTCCTGCATGCATAAAATACAGTGCTGAAGGAGCCACTGCAATTCAATAAAGTACAAAATGCTTTCAGCATTTGGCATTGTAAATGCTTACCCTAGTTATGAAGTAGACCAAGCAGCTCTACAGTAGATTTTACTTTGGTTCTCCTAAAACTAGACAGAATTCTCTATCTTTACATGCTTTTCAAAAACAAACATACCAACAAACCCACAAAAAGCAACAAAATAACAAATAAAACCAACAAAAAACCCCCAAACAAAACAAGAAAACAAAAACCACACCAAAACCTCCTCCAAAATATGAAATAATTTCCATGTCTCCAGGTGCTGGCAGAAAGGCTGCTGCTGATGAGGTTTTGCCGAATAGGACTTGTGGAAATACTGTACTTGGTTCACTGCAGTTGTTGATCAGGTGGTCTGCTCACTTTGTACTTGCTAATTAAGTCTTTTGATATCTCCTGCCCAACCCTCAAGCTTCTATAGTTCCAAAGATGTTCCTGGCTCTGTACAGCAGAAAAATGCAGAATACCGTAGGGTAGCTCCAGCCTGCAGCTCCTCTGAACTGCGGCAAAGGGTTCAGGGCAGGAGCAGGGGCTGAAGCAAGAGACCACAACACAGGGGCACTTTGACAATTTCTAGATAACCCTACTGCAGGACCACATCAACATTGCTGTGCACAGACAAATTTTACACAGACACAATTTCCTTACACTCTTCTCCAAGCAGACTATTTATCATTGCACAAAGCACAAAATGATGTTGACTAGATCCATGATTTGGCCTAGTACCATCTGAACTAAGGAAAAATGCCACATTCAAAGGTGGTCTGAGCACCACTGTCTTCCCTCACCCCTCTGTCTTCCTCCTCTGTGACCAGGGGAGACACAGACCCAAGGCAAGGCTTTTGGGAGAGCCTATGGCCTTCAGTACTCCCTGTCTGCCCATCCCAGCCAGTAGTAAATGCCCCACAGGCAAAATCCTTCTCTGAACATTATTCCCTCCTTATGCTGCTTGACCATCTCGACTTTGCTGAATCCAAGAGAGTCATCTAAACAAAACCTGCCTTCCTCAGTCCCTCAATCATATGAGAGGTAGCAAACATGCTGAGTTAAGTGCAAGGTAAGCAGTACTTTTATTTTGTTAATTAGAATTGCTCATCAAATGAAAACAAAGAAGTGATTTACTGCAGAACTGGTACAGGTAGTTGTTGCATAAGTACATTCCTGCATACTTGGCTACTTTAGGAATATTTTTTAATTAACAGTTTCTCCTCAGCTAAAGCAAATCATAGAAAATAAGGAAAGAGAAGTTTCACACAAGGACACTGCTGAATCCCTCAACTGCCAGTTTGGTTTTTTTTTTTTCTTCAGGGAGAATTTTAAATTAAAAGCAGATTGCCTTCATTAGCGTTACCAGAAGCCATGTAACTGCCAAAGCTGACAGAAACACAACTGTGATTTGCGAATTTGGCAAGTGTCATTTTCTCTTTATACAAATGT
The DNA here is from genome assembly GCA_013399055.1 of Ramphastos sulfuratus. NCBI lineage: Eukaryota > Metazoa > Chordata > Aves > Piciformes > Ramphastidae > Ramphastos > Ramphastos sulfuratus. Next base: position 479,965 of record WBNM01006491.1, read on the forward strand.
GGGTAATGTCATTCATATTAACACGGCTTTTGTGGAGGACACTGTTCAAAGAACAACTCCTTCCCCAGGAGTGGAAAAAAAATATTTCCAGAGCAGAAGCTTAGTATTCCAGGGAACCCAGGATCTCTCTCCTTATTTATCTTGCATGCAAGTGCGTTGTTTTAAATTTGTGATGAGAATGGTCAGCTATGAACTGCCTTCTCCTGATGACTACGCAGAATACAGCAGCAAATCCATTATGAACATATCAATCTGATCTCTGACATATAACCATATCCAACGTTTCTGACATGTTGTCAAACTCTCAGAAGCCATTCAGCATAGTTTCTCACCAAAATCCCTATTCTCTTTACTTCTTTATACCTGAAAAAGCTTTCGCTGATGGGAAAGTTACATTTCTACCAAGGACAACTGTGTTTGCAGGCTTCATGGTCTGCCCAGAGTCTCAGCCTTGCTGACAAGGTCTTGGTAGTATTTTTACTCATTCAAATTCCTGTGTGAATAGCTGCAGAAGGCAGGGAGGCATGCGTGAAGCCAGCCTGCCAGGGTGTAAGAGCAGGCAGCAACGGATGAACAATCTGCTGTTCATTTTTAGAGTGACTCCACATGTCCTGCTCCCTTCCCTGGTACATTATTCTCCTCTAACTTCTGGTGTCTAGCTTTCCACAGCCTGAGGAAGAAAGCTTAGCATATACAGCCAAGGTGTTTAAAAATATACTGGTGTTATACATGACGCAGTAGATGTTGGTTTCAGGAGTCAAACTGAATAGCTGACATAAAAGCAAAGTGATGGGGATGATGACCCTGATCTGTGCACACTCTCTGGGGTCAGTAACACCCTCCTCAGCACCACCACTGCCTCAGAAGTTGCCACTGGCACAACACAGCAGGATGGCCAACACCTGCTACATATAGCTCACTGAGTTAACTGTGATGAAAAGGCAACAGGAATTGCAAGATGAATAAATGAGACAAATGGGTAATCTCCAAACACAATCCACATGCTCAGCAGCACAGCACTAGAGACCAGAGCACCCCCTGAGTGAATCAAGTATTTATTCTCCTGGTTGCAGCTGAAATGGGAACGTCTGAACACACTATTAAACTCTGCAGGAGGTAGTTTAATGCAGTAAATGTTACCACAGTCATGTGGTAGTCTGTCTGTAATAATTAGGACTGTACTGAATATGATTTTATTAGACACTGTCTTATAATCAAGACAAAAGGAGTTGGCTACACAGTAGTCACCAGTTTAAAAATAAAGCAACAAACATGATGCAATGCAGGCATGGAATCAGCTGAAATCATGTGAACCTATATTCAAGGCTCAAAGGTAATTGCACTACACCCACTGGTAACCTTCAATCTAGCTTAGAGTTAAATGTTCAGTGACTCTGCAACTTTGGTTTGTATCTTCAGAAGAACCAGAGAATCCAGTTCTGTCTCTGCAGGCCAGCTCTTCTCCACCACAGAGAGAACAGAGTTCATTACCCATTGAACTAAACACTAAGTAATGAGTTAACAATAACTAAACTGAAAGAGGTACAGATTAAAGGAATTTATTATTCCCTGATCTGCCAAACAAATTGTTTAGATACTTGCAATCAATGAGTAATGATGAAACAAAATAAAAACCCAACAAACCAAAAGAGCCAACAACAGGCTTACAAAAATCTGTTCAGTAAGGCCCATGTATCTTCGTTAGGTTGAACAGCACAACATTTTAATCAACAAAATCCCCCTGTCTTTATGCATCATGAAAACAGAGACAGAATGTGGCCCTAAATTATGCTGTTACTGCTTATTATTCATGTATCACAGGACTGATGAAGATTTATAGTCCCATTGCGCTAAGTGAAATACAGAGAAACAGTGAGACTTAGTACTCTAAGACTTTATAACTTAAAGACAAATTACAAACTCAAGATACTATAATTTAAAGACAGTAATGAACAGATGGGGATTGAAGATACAAACAGATTGAGCAACTTGCCCAAGGTCATGCCAGACACATGTGCCGGTGCAGAAAATTGAACTCAGATCTCTAGAGCACCAGCACAGGTTTTTACACACATAGGAGAACATTGCTTCCCCTCTTTGATTTCACTAGGTGCCATATTTCATAAACTAATAAATAAGCTCAAAACTCACGAATATTATATGGCAGTACTGGGAGGATATTTTCTCACCCCTTCTCCTCTGAAGACCTTCATTAATGGAAGAGCTTTACCTATAGGTACACTCATTTTGTCTGTGTATGGCACAACTACAGCCCTTGGACAAAATCACAGAAAAATTTGAGCTCAAAGGTCATCGGGAGCCTCATTCAAAGCACAGCCAACTAGGGCAGGTGTCCCAGAGCCTTGTCCACTCCGACTCTGCAAGTCTTCAAGGATGAAGACAGAAATCCCACCACCTCTCTGGACTCCTATTCCAGTGTTCAATCACTTACACTGAAAAATCTTCTCATGTATGAAACCACATTTTTCCCCACTTCCAGCTTGTGTCTGCCACCTCTCATCCTGCCCCTGTGCAGCCAATTTCCTTTATTCCCACCCACTAAGTAGTTGCAGACAGCAATGGGATCTTCCCTAATCTTCCTTCTAAATTTCTCAAAGCTGAACACAGGTTCTGCGGCTTCCCCGTTTATATCATGCTCTCTAGCACCCTAACCATCTTGGTGGCCTGCGCCTCACTTGCTCCAATACAGACATATCCTTCATAGGGTAGCCTGAAATGGGACATCATGCTCCAAAAGCAGTTTCACAATCACTAAGCAGACACTTCTCACTTTTTCACACCTTGGGAGCATGCTGGACATCTGAGCTCAGGCAGAAAATCACAGAATCACAGAACTGACCAGGTTGGAAAAGACCTCTAAGATCAGAGAGTCCAACCTATCACCTAACTCTTCTAATTAACTAAACCATGGCACTAAGTGCTTCATCCAGCCTCCTCTTAAACACCTCCAGGGATGGTGACTCCAGCACCCCCCCGGGCAGCCCATTCCAATGCCAATCACTCTTTCCATGAAGAACTTCTTCCTATTGTCCAGCCTAAACCTGCCCTGGCACAGTTTGAGACTGTGTCCTCTTGTTCTGTCACTGGGTGCCTGGGAGAAGAGACCAACCCCTGCCTGGCTACAACCTCCTTTCAGGTAATTGTAGAGAATGGTAGCCAAGTTGGTAAGGAGTGGTTGTTGAACATCATGAAGAGAGCAGAGTCATCCATCAGCGCAGCACATGACTGAAGCAGGGCATCAGTTACCTAAACAAGTCCTTTCCTATTCAAATAAACACAACTTCCCACAACGGAGCGAGTCCAGCAGATGCTGTTCTAAATCAACTTAATGCAAATCCTAGAAAGAGGACAAAGGCACAAAGTCATGTGGGAAGACAATGTGGTATCTGCTTGCTGACCTGAGGACAGTACCTCCATGGCAGCACTGAGGATCAAGAGGGTTTCCCTACAATCTGCTCTGTGCAGGAACTCTGCTACCTGAGACATTATGGAGATTCCTATATGTATTTATAATACCTTATCAATTTAGCTTATCCAGACTTACATTAATTTATGCAGCAGGCTAGTGGCAGATGCAAGGCAAAAGGCAAACTGGAACATTTCTCTGACCTCCGCAGGCACTTCTCAATTTCTCCTCTGCACAAGCAGTTGGGACATTGCTACATCCTACCACCATGAGAGAGGATGGGGCACAGGCCCTCGGGAGCCTGTGGCTGAGTCAGTGGGACTTCTATCCACGAGTTCCCACTATTGTGCAGCCCTCCCTCAAATTCACAGCAGATGAGCCTCTAGCTATGGTTTGGCCTTAGAGAGCCTCTCTAATAAAAATACCAGCCTCCTGCTCCCTCTACATAGAAGCCTCTGTGAGACCTCCCACAAATGAAAGGAGAGCAAGAGGGGTATTTTTGCAGGGCTTGTTTGGTATTCTGTCACAAAGCCAAACAGATGTTTGTAAAATCTCAACTGGTTATACAACTGTTTTAAACCCATGCAGCTGTGCACAGCTAGCAACGGCACTGGGGAGAAGATCGCTGCTCTCTTTTAGGGCAACTCTTACATCTAGGGACAAGAGTTTAATAAACCAATCTTCCCATCAGTTATTTAAGCTTGCTTATAGCAGTTTAGTGTTTGTGGTAGAAGAAACTGCTGAAATGAGCAAAGAGAAGTGGCTTTTCCAGCTTCATGGTGAAAAAAAATCTGCATCCAGATGGGGACTAGGACCAGACCTCCCTCCTGCCAGACCCACATGGTAATTACACCACCTGATTTCCACCATTCAGTTTATCTCAGGAGATAGCAGAAACAGACATGAGATGCTAATACAGCAGTCCCCTGCTTTGCCACTCATGCAGATTTCCCTTTACACCACGCTCGGCCCTCATTTCAAGATCAATTAGAGAATTAAATTACTGCAAACTTTACTGCAACAGCATGAACTAAGAGCAGAAGAGACTAAAGTAGCCTCTTTAATTTTACATTTTTAAAACATAGATGAATCTTCATTCTGGCAGTGCTTTCATCATATTGTTATTTATGAACAAAATTTACAACTAAAAGAATTTCTAAGATATTCATATTTTAGAAACATGCCTGTCTGCTCCAGCTGAAAGGCAAGAGGTTTGGGTAAAACTAGTGGAAATACTCCAACTAAATTATACAGTATAGTTTTACAATCCTATAAAATACTAATTTTTTTGTAAGCCAAAACTATTTGTCACAGAGTATTTGCATTTTAGTCATAGGAAAGATTGACTGTCTGCCTAAGTACTATCGTGCTGGTTTCTGAAACCACAATAAAACTTTTTTGTTGCTGTTTTCTCCCCCTCCCCTTTTTTTTCCCCTCCTCAATACTTCAGAAGGATGCATGGCAATTTAAAAAATTGTTTTGCTCATGTCACTAGCATCAGAATTTATAACAGCTGGGTAATTCTGTACTTTTGATTCATGCTGCACTGTATATGAAATGGCAAGAAAAATTAAATTAGTTTTATAATCTCTGTACGGTCAACACAATTGTGATTAATGTAATTCCTAAAACGCAGAGCGAATGTGTTGTCAATCACTGTCAGAGCGCACCGCTTATTCAAACTGTAAGAATGAAAAAAGTTTGCCATATCTGAAGAATGCCAAGCAAAACAGAAATTTTGGGCATTACTGGGCAGAAGGCCTGACCCAGCTCAGAGCTCTGTCGTGTATCAACAAGTATTTTAATTTGTCTGCAGTCTAAAGCTCCATTGTTTTTTTTTTGCAGAACTATCTGGCAACAGAGGTAACTTGATTCCCTGAGAATCAAATGTTACTCCAAGACTGGTTTCACCTGTCAGGGATATAACATATCCTGAGCAACAAAGTGTCAGGGTATATAGACATCACAGGAGAGGGCAATCTGTCCTTCATAGTAAGGGGAAGGGCGGGGGGGGGAAGATCTCTTCTGCTTTTGTAGAGGTTTCTCTATTTTTTACAACTCTGAGGGTAAACATCCTAATGCAGTGGCGGCTATGGCAACTTTGTGCAAACAAAGCCACAAAACATGATGGAATAACCTCCAAGAAACTGCTACGAGGGTTCTGCCAAGCTTTAGGGTCTCCCTTCTCAAGGTCTCTCCCCGTCGTGATGGGGCAGAGCTATTCCTCACAGCTGTCAGGCAGACACTGTGAGGAAAGCAAGAATGTGACTTTTTCCAGGGAAATTTAAAGATGATGAGACTGTATGGACCTGCTCCAGGCAACCACCCAAGCAGGTGGTGTGTCTGCCCCACCAAGCTGCCCACTGAACCTCTCTTTATCACAGCTGTGCCTGGTAGAAAGAGCTTGGAGAAGCATTGAAGAAGACAGACCAACTTTGACCTGACTTACACAAGCAGAAACAAAGAGGGACTTACTTAGGATTTTCAGAAAGACTCAGTCTATGCAGAAAGTTCAGAAGAGGAGATGGAAGTGTCAAGCACCCTCCTCAGCTTTAGTGTAATGCAACCAGAAATAGCACATCCAACTCCTTTCTGAATTAACACTCAACAAAGGAGATGCTCTCCCACAGGAAAAGTAAAAAAGGTGAATCTACACGTTTGCTACATGTCTTGCTGCAGCATGGCACACTCACAGGATCCCTGTGTGTATCAGAGGCAGTTAGTGCCAAGCAGCCATACAGCACGTTAAGCACTGGGAGCTGGCTGTGCTTCTAGCAGCAGACACCTTGCCATGGTAGCTGACACTTGGCCATGGCAAGACAGGATGCCTTGCTGAAGACTTCTTTCTGCAGGGCCTGTGGTTACCGCTTCTCCGAGCGGGAACAAGTACCACCTTGGAAGTTGCTTGCTGCTTTCCTGCTTGGGGAAAAGCAATCAATCACATCTTGTGGTAGATATGCCCTGTTACACAAGTTGGGCAGAGCTGGCAGAGTCAACCGTGTGCACACGGTCAACAGCAGCACACTATCTTGACGTTATCCCCTCCGTATCGCTACCCAGCTGCTAGATGTATTTCCGGGGACAAAAAGAGAACCCAAATATATAGAAATAACTCACATTCAGCAGGGGCCAGGTTAGCAAACAAATTAAAGCTGTTTCCCCCAAGGAAGCTTGCAGATTTCCACAAAATTGAGATGTCTATTTCCTCAGATTTCCCTTGAAATTCCTAGTATTTCCAGCCAAACACTGAAAGTAAATATAAAAGTTCTCCCTATGGCAGTGACACCTGCCAACTGCCATCCTACTGACCCTGTCCCTCACTTTTACAAACCCACAAAACAAGCACAAGGAACACTGGAGCTGTTGCCACACAGTACTGAGACTTCTGCAGACAGCAGGGCCAGGGTTAATGCTCAGAACAGCAGCTCTCTGAGGCTGAGGTCAGTTTTGTATCCCGCCTTCACTTTCCATACTATGCCTATGCAATCTGATACTGCAATAAAGATAGATGATACTTAACCCTCTCTCCCCAGTTCAACGGCCAGTGGTGGGAAGGGTACAGAGCCTGTGCTCAGCTGCTGCTGCTGGGCAGGTGCTCCACAGCCTCTGTGTTCTATTACCATTGTGAAATGCAAGAAAAGTAAAACCTCTGGCTCTAAATACACATTTTTTATTATCAAGTTTGTAAGTCCCTCCTCACCTTTGGTTAAGTCAAAGCAAACTTAATTATTGAAAGGAATTGAGGAATTTATCTATCCAGTTCCCTCAGTGTGAAACAATTGTACTGAAAGCAATAGAACATGAAACCAACTGTTTCACAATCTCTGCCAAAAGCCACACATCTCCTATCAAACCCATCCGGCACATCCAGAGACTGACTGACATGTGTTCTTAAACACAGCAGGGCACTTACAGGGCAAGAAGGGAAGGAGGAGAAATGAGGTGAGCTTTACAGCTTCACACAGTGGTGGTGGTGGGTGTCTCCAGCTATATATGCATGCATTTTTTTTTAAAAGAAAATATGAGGCTTTTGCTCCACCAACAAAAGAAGCTGTTAAAATAGTTTTGTCAGACACAGCTGATAAGGATAATTATGTGGTGAGAGCTTAGTCATCAGTGTCACAGTGACAGAAAGGCAGATACTCTCAAAAATAATGTCAACACCACAAAACGCTAAAGAATATCTAAGTATAAAGCCTCCCAGATTTCAGACCCGGCTGAGGGAAGCCCTGGGTGTGCAAAGGCTCGGACTGCTGCGGGCCGGAGCAGGCACTGGCCACTAGAGGGGGCCCATTTTTCTCCAGGAATCGAATTTCATAATTGCTTTGTACATGCACACTGAAGCCACAAAATAACAAAATAATCACAAAGTGTAGATCTTAAGTTAAACAGAACTGGAGATACACAGTTCAGGCATGGCCTTCTCTAACATTCACACCAATGTACTTGCCAGATGGAGGAAAAAGCACAAATCCCTCTGTTCTGCCTCATCAGAAATCACACCCTAAACCAAGCGGGATACAAAGGCCACTCTGATTCGCCCCTAACAAATTCATTAGTGTAAACGGGTTGATATTGCATCTGGGAGTTCACCACACAGGAGCCAACCCTGAGAAATCCCATCTGCCTCAATCAACTACAAACCAAATATAACAGCATCTTCAAAAAAGTACTGGAGCAACATTGTCCCCTTTTCAGTTAAGGAACAAAGATCTTTCCTTTGGAGTGGAGGAGCTCCAGATTTTATTTTTCATACCACAGATGCAGGTTTGCCCATCTTTGTATTTATGTCTTTTGTAGTGCCACTGCCAGAATTTAAAATGACCTCCAATACTGGGTTTCGTTGCCCTCTTCACATGATGAGAGCCTTGTCAGGTTCCATGCTGTAGCCAGACCTGTTCTCTACTTAGCTAACACTCCTCCAAATGGCTCTAACACATACACTTGACAATGTTTTCATTATGAAGCCAAATTATGCAGAGTAAAATGACCACAAGATTAAAAAAGCTGTTGTGACTCCTTTCAGCTAAGGAACCAGGGAAGCATACGCATGACAGGATGGGCAGCAATATGGCCTGGCAAAGTCCAGGTGGCTTTTTTTCTGTACCACCTCTTCTTCCTTTGCTACATTACACCTACTACCAGTGTCAACAAGCTCAACCTAGCAGCAAACCAAGTCTAGAAAGGATTCATCTTTGTAATAAACAAACTAAAGCAAAAGCCTAGCCCAAACACTGAGCAAGGGTCAAGCACATCTAGGTCAAATTAAACTCTTTTCTCCAGTACATGAGAGAAATATCTCTGCCTGAGACTCTGGGGAGCAGTTACCCATCCAACATCACAGGTCAGCAAAGAAAACTGGACCTCCTCCACAAAACGCATTTTTTTTTCTGCCATAGGCTGACTCTTTTCCATCACAAACTACACTGTGAGCTCCAGAAGATCAGCCCTTAGCCAGGCACTAAAAAGTACACCTAGAGAAGGGCAGCCCTCTCCCTCAGTCACTAGAGTAGGGGACTTGTGATAGGGTGACAGTATCTGCTTAGCACGAACATCAGAAAGTAAGTACTGAGGCTTGCTACCTCCAGAAGACTCAAAAGGAAACAGAAGAGCTGAAAGCTCTCAAACTGTTCTCCCATTTTTATAGCAATCACAGAGAGAGAGTGAGGGTCATGCAGCAACACAAAGGAAAACTTTGTTCATTACTGTATCTTACCAAAGCAAGTGCCACAACTTCCCCAAACCCAAGGAGCAGGGAATATTTTCCCCAGCATTAGAAACTTTATTCTAGTCAGATCTTCACCTGGGACTCTGAGTGCATGTCTGTCTGTCAGGATTACTAATACGAGCAGACACTTCTTTCATGTTTGGGAGTTTTGCCATTGACTTCAAAGTAGTGAGATAAAGCACCTTGTGTACTCCCTAAACACGCTTAATAACAGCACCTGACACACAAAAAGTGCTTAGACATGGTAAAGGCATTGTACAACATTAGCAAAAACCCAGCAACCTCCGTTGAGATGGTTCATGAGAAATCTGGTAAGCCAAGAGTCTATCCCTGAATCAGATGCTTATCTATTAGCCAGCTAATAACTGTGTGCCTGCTTCCCTAACTGATCTGTACAGCTGTAAGCAGGGACTGCCTTCTGGTGAGCTGTGGAGACTTTATATTACTCATAATCCTCTTAAATCATAACAAAGAATACAGATTAGAAGGTGTAAAGCATCAATAAGTGTTCTAAACCCAACATAAACACAGCCATCTCAGCCTGAGTCAGAGCCTGCCATCACGGGAGCTTACTAAAAGCTTTTTGAAGTCAAGTGCTGGGGGTGAAATCAGTGTGTGGTTTGGCTCCTGGTGCCAGGCTGGTGTGACAGCAGCACACCAACTAGTGCCTGGACCAAGTTCAAAGCAGACAGAAGCAAGATCAGCCTAGCATGGCAGCACTGCTTCAGAACAAGGCCATGGGGCCAAGAAATGAGTTCTTCCCCTTGCTTCAGGGCAAGTAATGGAAAGGGAAGGCACATGATCCCCCTGGAGAAAAAGTGAATGGCTTTTGCCTCCAAATGGCTCAGAAGTAAGACAAAAACATTTTGGAGTATCTCTTGAACCTCTCTGACAACATGGAAAATACCACCAGGGTACCTCAGTACAGGTCCAGCCAAAGCCACCACTGAATCATTTTCATTAGCACATCTTAATTTGGCCAAAAGTTGTCACATGTGCATGTACATACATGTACAGGTGTCAATCAGGTGTAAGCTGAGAAGACTTCATGCAGATGATGACCCCCAAGGTGAGAAAGCTGAACTAAAGCTGTTTAAACCAGGCTTAAGTGACGATGTAGTAGTTTGACAAAACATCGATGATAAACTGTACCATCCTGTATTTGCTACAGGTAGAGATACTGCAGGAGGCTCACAAGACTCTTCTTTTAGGAGACAACAAAAGTGCAGCCAATTTCTGCCAACAACTGCTAAAAAGCATATGCAATAAACAATACTGTAGCTTATTAGGAGCATTTCTGAGGTTAGTATTAACATACCAATGTTTTCACTGTACTGGGTGAGTACTGCCGCAATAGAAAAGGGCAGGAATATATTTAACTGAATATATCTCAGTCAGAAGGCAGGCATGATAATTACCCCTGAAAATCATTAATTCTGTTAGCTGTTTTAAATACTGGGCTAATAATATCAGCAGTAGGTTTACGTGTGGAACCTTCTTCCCTCAAGCATTTCTCCATATTACTTTTTGTATGGTATTCCTCATTTTTTTACAGTATTTACCTGTAGAGTTTTCCTGTTTATAGTAATAGAGATATCCAGTTTGATACTGTAATTTCAGCTACTGTTACTTAAGGCTGCCAGGGTACACACTCACATCAACAAACAGCAGGAAACAAAACTCCTGGTTCCTAGAAACGTGTGCATCCTCTGTTACTTTTTGGACCTCAATGATCTGCAGGCAATGAGATGTTTTACTGGCTGTTAACCTGTGATACATGATACTTGTAAGTGCAGCTCACATGATCCTGAATGACTGCCCCTGTAGTACTATCCCCGCACACGATGCTGTAGCCATCTCCATGAGTATTTGTAAACATTGGGTCTCCCAAGAACTTTCCACCTGAAACACCACTGCTCTAATGGATTCACATTTGTAATACTTAGATGCAAATTTATATAAAGCCACTTTCTTGCTCAAGCTAATTACTATTCTATTCGTAGTGACGTTCAAATGATTTTGAAATTCCCCACTGCTTAACTTCAAGGGCTGCTCATTTGATTTTGGAAATTTTCTCTTGGTTGCAACTTGACAAATTCGTTCACATTTATGAGACATGCATACTGTTCAGCCTTCTCCATTCACAGGTCAGAAAATGAATTGGTTTCCCTGGAAAACTACACCATGAAATATTCAACATAAGGCATTCTGTAGCTTAGATGTGAACTACAAGCTGCAATTTTACTGGGATGTCCCTGTAGGTTGGCTTTGGCACGTACGCCTGCATGTTTTATGCTTTGTCTGAAGGAGGAAGCTCCCACAAGTAAGAAGAGAGCTCTTAGATATGGGTCACAAGTTGGTGTATCAAAAGTTAAATGTGAGCTAAAGAAAAAATTTCAATACTTCAGCACGTTTTCACCAAGTCTTCATGGAAAAAAAGAAAAAGGAAAAAACTAAACAAAACAACAAACCACCCAATATAAACCAGCCCCTGAATAGTCTTTGGTATTTCAGTGGTTTTCTGCAAAGAGGAGGAAGTCAACCAAGATTTGGCCAAATCCAGAATGAAGGCAAGAGGACACTCTCTGATGCTGGTTGCTCACGTTTCCTCTATGCTTTACAAGCTCAACGCTGGGTCAGTTTACTCCTGCTGCATTTTGAATGAGTGACAAATACCATTTATAGGTTCGGTTCCCATCCAAAAGAAGATCAAGAGAAATTAATTATTCTGTCTCATAACCTTATGGCAGTTTTAATCTCCAACACCAAAAGCCATTACAATCTGATTATTCTGATTTCTGAAGCAAAACCTTAAAACCGTATCAATCGTAGTCAGGAAGGAGAAGACAATAAAGAAAAGCTAACCACCGCTGCACACTCGGTGCGCTCAGCCCCTCTCCCACAGCTGCGCTCGCATCGCCACCGCTGAACGAGACCCTTCCCAGTCCGGGCAGCGGCTTTGAGGGATGGGGGTGCAAGGAGAGAGGAGATGTTCGGCCCTCGGGGGCATCTCTCGGGTCTATTCGTCTCGCCACCCACAACCCGAAACAAACTCCAGCGGCGGGTGGCGAGCGCAGCACCCACACCGCAGCACCCACAACCCCCAGACCCCAGCGGTCCCTGAGGGCTGCCCCGGCCCGGGAGCTCCATACTTCGGACCGCCTCCCCGCCGCGCTCCGCGGGAGCTACTCACCGGATATCTCTGCCTGGGGCACGCCGCTGAGGCTGAAGCCCTTGGCCCCATACAGCTGCCGGACCTCGGAGCAGCTCCTCGCCTTGCTGCCGCTGTCACCGCGAGCCGGGGCGGAGGCGACACACAGCAGCCAAAATCCCCACGGGAAGAGACGCATCCTTCTCCGCTGGCCCCGCCACCTGCCGTGCGAAGGGCAAAGCCAAGGTCCCGCGGCGGCCAGGCAGCCGGAATCCCCGGAGCAGCGCAGCACCGTGCCGGGCGGTGCAGAGCGGAGCGGGGCGCGGCCCCCTCCCTGCCCGCGGGCAGCCTCGGCGGGACGGCGCGCAAAGGGTAGCAGCCGGAGGAACGGCGGCTTTCAGGCGCTGCCGCGGCGTGCGGGAAAGGTGCCGGGGAGTTTAATCCGGACGCCGCCGCGGCTCAGGGAAGAGGGGACGTGGGAGGGGCAGAGATCCAAGTTTGGCTGGGCCGAGCTGCTTTAAAGCCCCGGAGCGTGACCGCGCAGAGAGCTTTTGTTCTTAGCGCGGCTGCATCCCCAGGCAGTCCCGCCGCGATGTTGCCGGCTGCGGCGCCGCCGGACCGGACGGAGCGGAGCGTGGGGCGGGGCGGTCTACGGGGGTTGCTCCCGCGGCGTGGCCGGGCTCGGCGGGTCGGTCCGTGCGTGCGGTGGCACCGCTCCACCTGCGCGCCGGGCCGGGCGGCGGGGGAGGCTCCCGAGCGAGGCAGGGCTTCCCCCGCCGGACGTGGCATCACGGCGTTCGGCGCCAATCCCGCGCAGGGCGCAGCCCCCCGCCCCGGGCCCGGCTCCGCCCCCGCCGCCACCGCCCCGCGCCCCCTCCGCTGGCCCGGCATGGCCCCGAAGCAGCGCGAGTGCGGAGACCACGGGGCACGGGCGGGCTCGCTGCAGTCAGCTCCGGCAGGACCCGAGAGCTAAGAGCATCGTCACCCCGCCCCTGCGACGGGAGGTCCCGGCGGCAACGCGGACGACCGCTTCCCCGGCAGGCTTTAAGCCCACTTTTATTGGCCTCCTGGGCCATGTGCCGGACCCGAAGACCCCTAGTTTCCCCAAATTCGGTGGGAAAACAACCAGAGAAGACTTAAAACCCACCGAGCCAAACCGACGAGTAGAACTGAGAGTCTGGAAACCCCAGTAAGTCCAGAGAAGGCTGAAAGTACCTCTTTCGGAGCAGATGTGAGAAGAGAAACGGTTTTGAACTTCTCACGTTTGGAGTTCAGTTGCTTCAGGAACCTGCCAGCTCCTGAACCCGATGCTCTGCAGCTCTCCCAGCGCTGTTTTAAACTGCTTCCCGCAGAACTGAGGCAGCTGTCACCATCTGTGTGTCAAGGTAATGCCCTTGTATTTCCCCGACAGGAGCTTGCAGGCTTTTGGTCAGTATCTAATACGTCTCATAACAGAGAGAAGACCCAAAGATCACTCCTCCGAGAGATCAGAGCAGTTGTTCTCTACCGCAAAAGAAGGCGGAATCTGCCTGTGCTTCAGCTGAAGCATTTGTGTGAGCTTACACCTTGCTGACCATCAGAACCCTTCCCCACACCCACAGAAATGCCACTAGTACAACAGTCCCTCAAAAACTCAGCAAAATTTGTCACAGGTTGTACCTTTAGGACTAGTCAGTCACTCAGACATGCAAAAAACACGTGGGGTCATTCATCTTGCTGTTTCAAAACTGCTTATTCTCCTGAGGAGTAAATGAGTAAGGGAGAGGCAAGTGACAGCACAGTGAAAGAGCCCCAGGAAGGGGAAGGGTGGTAGTGGTGAAGAGGAAAGTTGTTGCTTTCCTATGAAATTGCCTAATGATTTCCTATGAAATCTCACTAATTAAAGTCATCTATGAGACATGACAGAGCAGATTAAGAGGATCTAACTGAAAAGACAGGGAGAATTCTGTAATGAAGATTGTGACTAAGGTGACACATCATTACCATCAGAAGTTAAAAACTATGAATCGAATACATCCTATACACCCAAAATCTAAGTGCTTTCACAGATGGCATTGTGGCTTCTGGTCTCTTGCTCATCTCTATTGGTGCACAGTTTAGAAACCCATGTCTAACAGAACCCCACAAACTTGGTACACCTCAACTTGGGGCTTGCTCTGTGGACTTTCTAGAACATGGAACTAGGTCTTGTTTCTGGAAATACGTGAGGGAAAAAATCTGCCATGGATGATGTAATGTCTGTCCTACCCTGTTTTCAAAAGGGATCTCTTTTGTAAATGCAAGAACACCACACACAACAGGTTACTGACTCCATGAAGTGACACAAGGTGATTTCAGCCCTTACTCCTGGGTATTCATTCTAATCTTATAGCCATAAACCTCTCCCCACCCCAGGCTTTGAACACATCATTCAGAGACCTGTGTCATCTAATTACTACAATAACAGCAGAAAACAAGTACAAGAGGAATCCGTATACATATTGCCAGGACTACAAGAATACCAGGACCTTGGTTCCTCCTGGAAAATCAAATACGTACAGACACACAGTTAACAACACTCACTTGGATCTGCTGAGCAGAGCGAACTCCAGGAATTCAAACTCCAAAGAGACAAAGTACTTGATAGAGAAGAAAGGCAGAGTATAAACCTCTCATCTGGTCTGGCTGCTACAAAATGACTCTGGATGACACAGGGGACCAAAGCAGTGCCTGCTTTTCTCTTTTCATTCTCAAAGCCTGGGGTTGGATACTTGCTGCCGCTGTATGTCAAGGGCTTGCTTCTAGCTTTGCCTGAAGTGACCTTGGGCAAGCTCTCTGCAAACTACAGCTGCACCCCAAGGCTGCAGCAGGAAGCCCTCCACAATCACACAGCTGCTGAAGAGCACTGAAATACTAACTGCTGACAGGGAAAGAACTGGGACTAAAACCCTTGGGTTTTGGCCTTGGAACCATCCCCAAAGCTACAGATCATTTCAGAGACTGAAGTATTTCCCTTTTTCATATTCATCTCACTTCCCCAAGATGGGTGACAACAGTGCCTGTGGCAGGGACTAAAGTCATGTCATTCCTGATAAAATCCTGACGGACCACAGCGCACATTCTGAGCATGCGCTCTGCTATCCCCATGGTGAAGCACTAGGCTACAACTGCCCACACAGACCACGCTGTCAGCCCTCGAACCCATTTCAGGAGCTAGAACTGAAGTACAAGCTCTTCCAAAATCCTCTATGATTAAATGACCATCATCAAGTCACTTACCTCCTAAATAGGGATAACAGCACTTGTTATCAGACCACCTGCCTGTGAGATGTTCACATACTATCATAATGAGAAGCACTAAGTAGGCAAATTAAAATTAGACTCAGGCTGATACAAGCTCTTCAACAGGGCATCTATTGGCAAGTCCATACAGGATCTCATCCTGCCAACCTTTATGAGGCAAATCTATTCGCTTTGCTGTTGTTTGTATGCACAAGCAGGATTTGGGCTAGGTACATCATAAGCAAATTAAAATAAACATCTTCAGAGTGTCATAATGATAAACATATTTTTGGCATCCATTACAAATTTGATGTGTGCATTTGAGGACCAGACCCATTTTCTGAACATTCTTGGTTAAAAGAATGGAACTTGGCACAAAATAAACAAAACACTGTCCAACAATGGGCAGAAAGAGCTAGAACTGGAGCATATAAGAAAAAGCACAGGAAAACACAATGAGTAGACAAAATGCAGAAGAGGAAAAAAGCACACAGCCAGCCAGCAAGAGAGTCAGAGTAAGACAGAAAATCCATCCTGCTGTAGAGATCACTTCTTGACAGTCCCAACAAAAAACGCTGCCCACTAAAAAGCTGATCCAAGCATTACAAGGAAGCCAGCATGATAAAGAAGAGCCAAAATCATCTGGCACAAGTTGGGAAAGCTGCCCTTTAAAGGAAGTGAAGAGAGGCTTTATGCAACCTCGACTATCACAGGGGTGTCCTGGTTCTCTGGCTCTTCCTTAAAGTTTCACAGTGCAGAGGACATACCTCTCTTTTCTATACTGACACAAATGAAGAATTGTACAGAGAGCAATGCGATTACACCCACAAGATCTCCAGCTGGTTGCAAAATGGATCTATGCTGAGTTATGGCAACCTGCAGTCTGACAGCAAAATCAGAGCAGAAAAACTCCTAGATAGCCTGATCAAATTGCACTCTATCCTTGCTGCCACACAAAAGAATTCACTTGAATTCAGTGGTGGTTCTACCTTTTTCACTATGCATCAAGTACATAGCTCACACAAAATGTGGAGTGCAGAGGGAAAGGAGTATGCCAAAACTTAAGTGAGCTACAGCTTACTCCCTCTCAATGTCATGAGACCATTTCCTTAGCCATTTTTATGCTACTTCTGATTCTGTGGAAGCATGGAACTCTGGAAATATAGACCAAAAGTGTTTATTAAATTAGGAGTATCTCAGTACTTTTTCTGCCCATTTCTTTTAATTTCTGCCTATAGATGTCTCCTACAAGCTTCATGAAGGCTCTGCCCCTGTTGCCTGCCTCCTCGACATTGGCTGGTGTTCAGTAGAAACTGGATGTGTATTTTGCTGAATCAAATCTAATTAAGCTATTCAGAAGATTTACTAAATTACACCTTGCTGTCTACAGCTGCTTACTTCTTCACTGGGCCTTCTTCATTAGAAAGCTGGCAGCTCCTCCTCCCCACTGCTCTTATCCCCCTGTGGAGCTTTTCTGACAAGTGCACAAAGTGCATGTCTGGTCATTTTTGTCACCAAAAATATCAGATCAGTCCTTTTGAAGTGCCAAGGCATTGATGTGGTATTGACAAATCCAGCTTGATCTCAGATGACTTTGTAAGAAACCATTTACTGTAAGGGTCACAGAACACTGGAACAGACTCCCCAGAGAGGCTGTGGAGTCTCCTTCTCTGGAGATTTTCAAGGCCTGTCTGGATGCATTCCTCTGTGATCCCAGCTAGACTGTATGGTCCTGCTCTGGCAGGGGAGTTGGACTCAATGATCTCTTTGGGTCCCTTCCAACCCCTGACATCCTGTGATCCTGTGATTTGCCTTACAGAAATGCTAAGGCTTGTTGGAATTTGTGTGTCCAGATTAATCAAGAATATTGTTCAATAGATGTACAGAATTGGGGATCTTTTCCAGGTATTGAGGGAGACAGATTCAGGCCCCAGGCAAGGACCATCACAGTTCTGGCTCTGAGGAAAAGAGGAGGGACTGCACCAAGGGCAAGTGCAGCAGTGTATGCCAAGGCACAGCCAACCTGCTCTTCGACCCTTCAGTGGAACGGACCAGTTGCCTTTAAATGTAATGTTTAATTACCCTGTGTGTGGCTGGTGCTCAGCATAAGGAGATTAAGAGCAACAAAATAAATTCAAACAGAGATTCTGGCTAATGCAGGTAATTGCCACTCTCTGCTATATTTTGGATTGAACAACCCAATTTCACAGCAACGATTTAAAGGAATGTGTTGCTTTAATTACCTCTTACAAATGACTTCACCCTGCAGGACTGTACTTGTATTATACATGAGTCAGAGATTTCGCAGCTGAAAGAAGTATTAAAGGGCAAAAAGTAAACAAGTACCATAAACTCATTAGATAAACTGCTGCTAATTGGACCTGCCCTAGGAAGGACATTTCATCCTTTCTGGACATGGCTTTCAACAATGCTTTTCCCCTTCCCAGCTCCCCAGAATACATGGAACAGTGAACAAAGAATATGGACATGGCACTGAATCTGCTTAATGTTTGATAAGCAGATCTTAGCTCAATAGCATGAAATTTGCTCCAAAATTACCAGGTTAGAGATGTGTCATTTCATGCCATGACAGTGATATGTAGGAGATTTTTCCTGCGTCCTGCAAAAATCACAATAAAATGTCCTCCTTTTATAATTCAAGAGGCTATATCCAGAAATTGGTTGCTTTTGAAAAGGATTTTTCAAGTAGAAATCTCCTCTCATTGTCACCAGTTTCTGGGCACTGGCTTAAGAAAAATGCCCATAGGAACACATCCTGTTACTAGGAACATGAGCTTGTTCTCAAGCATTGGTTCCTTGGAGTGTGGGACAGGCATCCCAGACTGCTACAAGAAAAAAAGGTACGGCCATGAAAGAAATGTGTGGAGCTACAATACAGGCATCTGGCAAAGCTAATGGAACTTCTCAGCTGACACATTATCCTCAACTGTTGCTACATTAAACACTACAGACCACAGCGCTTAGAGGAATGAATACAGTTATCTTGCATTCTGCTCAAGTGTTTATTTTCCCCCCTTACATTCAGTTAGGTACAGCATAACCTGTTGTTTCAGAGAAACTGACTGCGAGGAGGCCTCGAGCACAAGCCCTATGAGGAGAGGCTGAGGGAGCTGGGATTGTTTAGCCTGGTGAAGAGGAGGCTCAGGGGAGACCTTCTTGCTGTCTACAACTACCTGAAGGGTGGTTGTGGCCAGCAGGAGGTTGCTTTCTTCTCTTAGGCAACCAGCACCAGAACAAGAGGACACAGTCTCAAGCTGTGCCAGGGGAAGTTTAGGCTCAAGGTGAGGAGAAAGTCTTCACTGAGAGAGTCATTCCCCACTGGAATGGGCTGCCCAGGGAGGTGGTGGAGTCACCGTCCCTGGAGGTGTTCAAGGCGGGTTTGGACGTGGCACTTGGTGCCATAGTCTAGTCTCGAGGTCTGTGGTAATGGGTTGGACTTGATGATCTTTGAGGTCTCTTCCAACCTTGGTGATACTGTGATACTGTGAAAGACTGACAACATGGTACTGAAAAGTACCAAACACCTTCATCTGGGAGCAGAGGCTCTGCCTACGCTCAAGAAAATGCCCAGTGCTGAGCTGGTGTCAGCCAGAGGTGCAGGTAAGCTCAGGTTAAACACCAGCTTGCTGGCAGTACACTTAGCAGCGAATGTTCAGCAATCTTTTACACACTGGGGAGGAAACCCAGCTTTGATTCTGGAAATGTGTCCTTTCCATGGCTTCTTCTCTGCATTGTTAATGAGACAATTACTAGATGACACACATTTTGTTTTATATGTGCCAACTTTACTTCTGATGTACCTATACATGAGCTGAGTTACCACCACTAGAATCATAGAATGGATTTGGGCTGGCCTGTTTTTTACGACACAAAGACAGCAAATAAACGTGGCTACATAACTTTAGAGATGCTCGAAGTTCAAGCCCCCAGAAGATAGTGTGATGGCAGTGAAGGAACACCTGGCTGAGGATTAAGCACCTGCTATAAGGACAGGCTACAAGAGTTGGGGCTCTCCAGCCTGGAGAAGAGAAGGCTTGGAGGAGACTTTATAGTAGCCTTCCAGTATCTGAAAGGGGCCTACAGGAAGGCTGGGGAGGGACTATTTACAAGGTCTTGTCATGACAGGACAAGGGGCAATGGGTTTAAACTGGAAGAGGAGAGATTCAAACTGGATGTTAGGAGGAAGTTCTTTCCAGTGAGGGTGGTGAGACACTGGGACAGTTTGCCCAGGGAGGTTGTGGCTGCTCCCTTCCTGGAGGTGTTCAAGGCCAGGTTGGACAAGGCCTTGAGTGACCTGTACTAGTGGGAGGTGTCCCTGCCTATGGCAGGGGGCTGGAACTGGATGATCTTTAAGGTCCCTTCCAACCTTACTATTCTATGATTCTATAATCCATCATCCTTGTGTAATATTACTGCCTCTTCTGGGTACAGTTTCATTGGTCAGGACCACATATACATTCTGTGCTGGATATTTCAGGCCACACAAACCCATCTTTTTAAGATTTAAAATAGAGTTTGTAGTCAGGTTTCATTTACTCAACCTGCTAGAAATCAGAGAGCACGAATACAAGGAGATGAAGAGACATTGGGCATTAGAAGTGATAGAACCCACCAGGAGACTTAATTCTTTCTTAGAGGGTTTTCTCTTTGTTGGCTGGTTTGTTTTTACTCCACTACTTCTGAGCATAGCCTTGAAAATAAATTGTTTGCAATAGCTATGGATTTTTACATCACATATATAGTTTTGCCTTAGGCAGGACTTTTTTTCTGTGACTAAGGGAGCAAAGCTCAGTTCTTTTGCCTCTTGTAGCAGGTGCCAGGGACATTGCTTTTCTAAAGCATTTAAAATAGAAGTTGGTGAACTGGGGGACCCTGGATCACACTTTCAAATATTCCTTGCTGCCTCACAAAAGCTAAGCAGTTAGGTGCAATGACTCACTTACACTGACATTTTGGGGAGAGAACGATGCCTTTTATAATAACATTGATATTCCTCCATTGATGTCTCAACACTGGCTAATTTAGAAAAGAAACATGTAGTGCAAGGTTGAAAGGTCACAGGCCAGCCAAAGAACTCATGAGATCATGGGACCATGAAAGAAGCTTCCGGTTTAAAAATAAAATAGCCTTTTTTCTTTTTATTTCTTTTATTATTTTTTTCTTCCTTCCTTCTTTTTTTTTTTTTAAGGAACAGACAAACTTTTCTGAAAGGCCAGGAATTTAATCTGAACTCTTCTTTCACATACTGTACAAATAAAAACTACGCTGCAGAACTGCTTGGAGGGGTTCAGTAGAGTTTATCTCCAGAGGTCACTTTAGTCTGTATGGAGTGGAGAAAGAGAGGGAGAGGGAAGGACACACATTTACTTTTAGAAAGCTGCCAGACCTCTTTAAGCTCTGATATTACCATTGTCAAGCCAACACCCTTCTTAGATTTTTCTCCCCACAGTCTGCAATGCCTCCGCAGTCTACTGAGTGTGAAATTAAATTATGAAATATTGGATTATTTGTGGCTGTTGTGTTCTGCTCTATCCACACTGTTCTCCTGTTTTTTCTCTGTTATATAAAAAAAACCAAAAAACCAACAAAACAACCTAAAAAAAACCCCAAGCTCAACAGATCTTAACACAGATTTAAGTTTGAGACTAAAATCAAGGCCAGATTTTCTGGCTTTGAGTTGTTTCAGTGACTGCTAACCCACAAAGCAGTTTTATTTTTTACTCCAAAAGAGAAGTCTATTAGTTCCTTCCCAATATCAGGTGTATATAAAAGTAATAGCAGTCTGATGGGGGGCTATCCTTCAGATTCCAAATGAAACAGAGCATCTGAACCTCAAAATGCTGACGTTGAATTTAGAAATGGATTTGCAAAAGCACAAGAAGCCTAATATGCTGTGTTCCTTCTTCCCTCCACTGCAGCAACGGCTAACAAATATTATTTGTTGAGGCAATATATATAAACCATATATCTTCAGTATGAGAATTTGTTATTAAACCAAAGCAATTAGGTACAGAGTGTCTTTGTAGCTATAACTGTTCAAACTGAAAAAGACAAAGTGGTTTCCTTATGGAACATGCAACTGATAAGAGGAGAAATTATCTTTTCATAGCTCATGTCTTCAGAATTTAAGAAAATAAATAATAGCTTCTAGAGTGAAGCACTGCACTTTAGCCTTCCCGTCCTCCCAAATTTTCCTAATAAAAGGCTTTGTTTCTGTGCTTTCTTGGCTTATGTATTTGTAACATGGTTTATAAACTCTAAGGTAACCAAATATAAGGTATGCATTTGCTAAACCAAGCAAGAACTTGTGCTAGGTACCAGTGTGTCCTTGCTTAAAAGGAGACTGATGCAGTGTCCAGGAGAGAGCAAGCTATTTGCAATCTTTGACTGCCAGTCCATCCTAATTCCAGCCCAGTGAAACAGGAGACTCTCTCCCAACTGTCATGACACAAACACACAATCACCTCAGTTAAGAAGCTCATTAAGTATTTGCCTGTAAAAAAATCCAACCTGCCTTGCACTGTGACATCCTGTTGCAGGTTAGCCCCAGTAAACAGCTAAGCATCACACTGCTGCAAAACCAGTTCTCAGTCATAAGTACTCAGTCTTTTTTCAAGCAGAATGCTGTAATCCATTTATTTGAAAGAGAGAATAGAGTTCAGGGCTCTCTTAGCATGCCCTTCTTCCAGTGTTTCCTGCCCCTATATTTCAGGTAGTTACTTGCATGAAGGGTTTGGGCAAAAAATTTACCTCAAAGCAGTCCAATCCATGCATCATGCAAAGACTTCTAAAAGATCTCAATTTTCACTTGTATTGCACTCTACTATGGGAATAAAAGTGCTGATGACCATGCAGTGAGCCCGTCAGTCCTCATACATGCCATTAGTAAGGCTGTCATTAACATCCACGTTACTAGAATCAGCCTGATAGCTCAACTGCAAAAGCTGGTATCAGAATTTAGAGTTGTTCCTTTAACAGATGGAGTTGCTCCCCTGTACTTGAGGTAGATGAAATCTGACTGCCATTGGCTTCATGGGTCACAGGGTGAAAACATGGTGCAGTGTGTCCATAACTGCCACTGGCTTCATGGGTCACAGGGTGAAAACATGATGCAGTGTGTCCACAGTGGCCTTCTTGGGTATCAAAGTACAGCAATGTCTGTAAGTCCTTATGAACTGCACCGGTACACTCTCTAACCTTCTTATGTATGCTTAGACAATTTCCTCCCTCCTCCCATTGTTCATTTTCCACATCTCGCAAATGTCTGTTTCACACAAACAAGAAAAATGAGCTGGCAAACACCCTGCCCATAACTCAGTTTTAAGGCAGAGAAATACAATTTTCTCCAAATCTTTCCTTCCTAATGTTTTGTGAAATGAACTGTTCAAAACTATCTATTGAGAAGGAGCTGAAAATCCTTCCTTTCAAAGAGTAGCATAATAAATGTACTCTTTACTCTTCAAGAGATGCAGCACAGCCTGCAAGAGAAAGTCCTCCTTTTCTCCATTTATGGGTTTTGATTAAGCATTCTGTTCATATGGATTTGGAAGTTTTGATGCCATTCTTTGAACTGTTGTTTTTGTATATGAAAAGCAAAATTAGAGATAGCCAAACGCAGATTAAAAACCAGCAAAATTATCTTTGTTAGCTCAGTGGGGATGCCTGGAATCTTTTCTTAGGCAAACTTTTCGTAACATCAATGGAAATTTTACACAGCTATTGAGCACAGATACCACTCTTGGCCGGAAAGATCCTGAGACGTCAACTGCTGGATGCTCAAAGAGCATCAGTGTGGAAGCACTGCTATATGTTCTTCGCTATAAATCCACTAGTGGCCATTGTCACAGCCCTTTGACCTGACCCATTCTCATGTACACTTCACAGAGTCTCCATTTGCTAATCTGGTTATCTGAAACCGTTTGAAGTCACAGTTACATAAGCAACAGCATTAAGAATTCAGGTGATTTCCAGTGAGGCTTTTTGTGCACTTAGGTGCTTCAACAGTAACACATTGGTTTCCCAGGATCAAGCAGCTTAGCTCCAGGGAGTCTGGAGGTGTGAGATGGTGATGAAGACAAGCTTCTACCTCTCGTCAGGTCCTGCAAGGAGCCTCAGCTCTCCTGGCAGCCCAGAGAAGAATGCTTGTGTGATGTGATTCTCAGGAATAAATTTGGTGCAGTATTGGACAGGAAAAATCCTCAGAGTCTTTGGTGTGGTTCTCCTTCCCAAAGTGGTATTTGTTTGTATGCCATACATACAATGATGCTAGCAGGGAATGCAAGTTGCAGATAACCAAAGAAGGTCACAAGAACATATCAATCACAATGGTACCCCTTAACATATCTGAGTAAACCCTCCAGTTACACTGGATATTATCTTCTCATACTCCATGAATCTCCCTGTTTCCCCTGCCTGATGGTTTTGTTTGTTACTCATCTAGAGGGGCTGCTGTTAGGATGCTCCTTCTCCTGTTTAGGCAGACTGCCTTGCCTTTCTCATGCTCCTGACCCTCCCAGTCCAGATAGGACGAGGCTGAGAAGAGAAGCTGAATCACACCTTCCTGAGAGCAATCACAAAAACTGAGGAGACTGATCTTTCACCTATCTCATTTATATTTACCCAGCAGTGACCCACAGCCGTGGAGAGGTTTTGTTTGTGTGTAATAATAAAGCAAGTCAGGAACTCACCTCAGGACTTGCTATGCAGGACTGCTTGTAGCCGTAGCTCTGACTCACTGATTCATCAATTCATTTGATTGACAGGGTTGATAGAAGGTCTTAAGGCCCTGCTGAGAACCAAAATCAAAAGAAAATCAATTCAGATGTGAAGGTGCCCTATATCTTTATAAAGCTTCTCTTAGCTGGGAACTTAGCTTGTCTACTTCTAATTTCACATAATGAGAAAATACAGACTTACTTTTGTAAGAATATGGCAAATATTAATTAAGTACTAGAAAGTAAAAAGAATGGAAATAGCTACCAGGGAGGATACATCTAAGAGTCTGGGGTTTAGACTGTGTGAGGCTGAAAAAAAAAAAAACAAACCCATAAACAACCAACCAGAAAGTATGGAAATTAAAACCAGAACTTAAGAGAATATTGAAAGCAGTAGATTGATAAGAAATGTTTGCATTTCACCTGTGACAATGGAAACAACTCCTTCCTAGAATGAAATTTCTAGTCTTTCTGTTCATTGACCTATTAGCCTTGGGTACTAACAGCATAGATGATCATATGGAAGCATCAGGTTGTGCCTTTATGTACTGAGGGTTCTCCCCTACACCTTGTGTTTTAAGCTGTCCTCATGGAACTGAAGTGCCCATTTGCAAGGAACTCTCTCATGGAAAAAGCTGAAATTCTATCATAATTGTTCCTACACTGGCAGAATTTCAGTGGGAACACCTGACTGACTTACTCTATCTGTGGTTTCCTTTCCAGCTGAGCTAAAGCATCTAACAGCAATCGAGGATCTGCATCAGGCTTCTGGTTTCAGGCAGAAACCTATTTTATTAGGAGGACAGAGACAAATAAACTATAAATAAAACTGCATAAGGGCTTTACAAATCAGTGTTTTAAAACCTGAACTTTTCATCAATCTGCTGCTCTGCTCTCTGTGATGCCACTTTATCTCAGGAGAGACACAGGCAGCCTGTATTCTTTTAACCTCAGCAGGCTGTCACTGGTCTTTGATATAGCAGCTGTCTCATAGCTACCACTAGATTTCAATTAAAGCAGGCTATATTTAGGGTGAAAATAGGGCTATTTTAAACTGCCATACCTGCCAACTTTTATTCACTCAAAGCAGTAGTTATTTTATTTGATGTTCCTGATTTTAAGCTGTGCCATCCATAAAATTAAAAAGATACCAGAAACTGTGATGTATTTTACATTCATATCACCAAAAATCTATCATTAAAAGCAGCGCTTCTCCAGAGAAGAACACATTTAAAGATGATAAATAATAAAATACTCTCTATTCATAGCCAGGGTTGCTAGCACAGCCTTGCCATGGTGGGGCAATACAAGAGTGATTTTCCAGTGCCAAGGAGAATTAAAGTCAATAAATTTTTCACTGATCACAGGGGTCTAGTGCTAACACAGAAAAGAAATAGCATGTAAGATGTCAGTGTTGTCCAACACAATGTCTTAGTTTTAGGGACACATTCTGTGATTTGAGATAAAATAGTTACATC
Source organism: Ramphastos sulfuratus (assembly GCA_013399055.1). Taxonomy (NCBI): domain Eukaryota; kingdom Metazoa; phylum Chordata; class Aves; order Piciformes; family Ramphastidae; genus Ramphastos; species Ramphastos sulfuratus. The sequence continues at coordinate 505,745 of WBNM01006491.1, forward strand.
TCCTCGGGTTTTCACTTCAGGCAGTTCATCTCTTCCTTCTCTATCAATACTGCATCATTCATATTTCATGAGCAGGTAACACATGAAGGCCCCATTAGTAGACTGACTGCAACCTCCATTCCCTTCAGCTGGGGTGGGGCACACTTCCCCAAATCCTGTAATGCTCGGCTTGTGGTCAGCGTGTCTCACTGTCACAGAAATTCCATTCTATATATATGCCTATGCAAACACATTCTGTGATGCTAAGCTGGCATTAACAGCACAACTCTGTTCCAAAACATGTGAAAATCCCATATTTCTAGGTAATGAAATTACCTGCGCTAAAATAATGGTGCCCATATTTATGTGAACAAGAAAGAAACTCTTATTTGAGTCATCTACAATTTAATAGGCCACAAACCTAGCTAAAGAAAAAGATATCTCTCATGCAAAAGCCTGCTCATAAACAGTCTGTACTTACATTTGCTGCCTTTTTGTTGAAGGCATGGACTTTATTAAAGTGCAAGAGCTGTTTTTCTGCAAGAAAGCTTATTGGAGAGTGATCTAAAACAAGCGTGATCACATCCTGACATGCATAAAATGCTGATTGTCTCACTTGCCTTCTATGCCAAGTGCTTACTCTTGCAAGGTATTTGGAGCTGTCAACGCCAGCTGAACTCATCTAGACAGAGAGGTGCTCAGCACATCTTAAAAACCTCTTGGCATCAGGAGCAGGCCTCAAATACACTCCATGTTTGCCAATAAAATGTACCACAGAAATGATGGCAATTACAGAACAACTATTTGTGTGAGCATTACTGGAATTTCAGCCTATCCTTCAGAGAAAACATGCTGGCAAGGTGAAGTGGGGGGGTTGTCCAAGTTGCTACAGCTGGACTTAAAGACTGCAAACCTACCTGACACTGCTTAGCTCATTACTAGCAAAATACAACATGAAACCAACACTGTTTGAAGGGTCAAACGGAGACACTCAACATAACAAATGTAACAATGCCAGGATGGTTAAACCTATAACCTCTGCAATATATTCTGCCATAGCCTTTAGGTATGTATGTTTGGGTCTATTATCATCTGTTTCAGCTGGGGCATCAAACTGGCAGTGTGTACACATAGGATAGCTATCCAGCATTTTGGCTGAGCCTTGCTCTTCTCAGCAAGGCCCTCAACACTGCTTGTCTGTTGTACCTTAACCAAGCCCATCTTTGAAGGCAGCACAGTTAATTTTTATTATTTATTTACATTTAAATGGCAAGATAGTATCACAATGCTTAAAATCATCAGGGAATTTATTTCCACAACAAAGATACACCTTTCCAAATGTTCATCAAAGCTGCAGGTTTTTTTTTTTTTTTAAAACAAACCAATCAACCAACCAAAAAATGCGCTTCCTTCTGTTTGTTCTTGCGTGTGATTGAATCTTTTTGGCCAAAAAACCCCAAAAGCTGTAAGGAGTCATTTAGCTTGCCAATTAACCCAGACTGGAAAACAAACCTAACTGGTTCCAGTTTGGAAAAATGATAAGCAATTGGGAAGAAAAGAATCCTACAATAAGATACATCAGAGAACCATTATATATCCCCAAGACTGTTGAACAGTGAGTTTAGTGCTAAGTGTGCATGTGGGGACAGGATTTCTCAAAGCAAAGACCTTCAATACCTGGGAGATAAAGGCATAGCAAAACTCTTTGAATGGGAGTATTACAAATGAGATGAGAAGAGATGAGATATTCTTGTTTTACCCACCAGGGAAGTAGATGTGAGAGCAGCCCATTCAGGGATGTGTCATAATTTCCATTTCTTGAAGTTTTAAAATCCCTAGCAGACATACATCTGAAAATATGGTGATTGTAACAGATGCTGGGAGATCAATGCCAGACTCTGCCAGTGCAATGGCCAGAATTGTGTGGGATGATGGGCTGTGGATTCCTCCCGCCCCCAAATACTACTCTTTCCACAGTGCACACTCTGAATAACCACCATTGTCTTTTCAGGTGAGTGAGATTTTTTTTTTTTTTCCTGAAGTGCATGGTTATTGCTTTTTGGGTAGTCAGAAGTCTTCTAACTTTTCCCCCTTTGAATATGTGCACCAAGCCTCTCCTTTTCTTTATTTTTTTAGCAGCAATGCCATAGCAGTGACTGGTCCACACAAGAAATGGGTGCAGTAGCAGATTGCCTTCTGAAGCTTCAGAACAGTTGTAGCAAGTGTGAGCTTAATATGTGCTTAAACTATGTACTCACCTCACTCCCTAATTCCCAACATTTTGTCCGTGCCTCTGGAATCACAGACAGACACACAACACTTACTCTGCAAAACCTCATGGGCTTCTCACAGCTCCCACTCTAGCACTAACCAGCACAGTTGACTGGAAACTTATAATCTGCTTTTCAGTGCAGTTACCATCATTTCTGCTTCATATGGCTTCCTTTGGTTGGAGTTCAGGGCCATCTTTGGTATTGTAACTTTGTTTGGCAATATTCACAGATTCTGTGCCTTTTGCTATAATTTAGAACCATTCCTGATGCCTCAGAGCATATGTAACTTTTTAACTGCACATCTTAAATACATGTTTAATTCCTTGCTGTTTTTCAGTGCTCTTGAGCTCTGAAGCCTTCGTGATCCTCCAAGCACTCTAGCTCAATCTATTCCACCTCTGATCCCTGTGTACTGGTTGCCAATTTCCCCCCTTGCTCCTTATTGTGAAACTGACAATGAGCACATCAAAACTGACACAGCGAGGCACAGAGATCCTGTGGGAATGGCTAAAAATTGACAAGTGACAGTGGAACAAGTGGCATGGAGCAGATTTTGATTTTACATTTAATGTTGCTTGAGATGATGTAGGAATAAACAGTTTGGGTTTACTCCTTTTTGTGATCTCTGTTACAGAAATATGTGCTCAGAGGAATCTCAGGTTTGCTGGGATTATTGAATAGACCCTAGGCTCACTTTTATTTTCTTGTGTCGGAGAAACAGATATAAGGGGCGGGCCTGAGGAAATCTAACTTGATATGATGGTAATAAGGGACTAGGCAGAGACAGCAGAAGATTAGTTTTTTTGGCCTACCAGAGGCTCGTTAGTGTGTTGGGAAGAGTTTGAAGCTTTGGCACCAAGCACCCAGTGCCTGCCCCATCAGCACACTGGGCTGTCACAGTGACAAGGCTGGGGAGCTCATTGGGGCAGCTCCCTCAGCACAGAGGAATCTGACTATAGAGACAGCTCAGGGCCCAGGCTCTTTGTGCTCTACCTGCCCGGGGACACCTGGATAAATGTCACTATGTATAAATAGTAGCCACCCACAAGAAGCTTTGCCTTTGTTTTTTCCTACCCCAGCCCAGCACATAACACTTCCAGAACAGTCTGACTTTAAATCTCAATTCACTCCCAAATCCCAAGGGAGAGCGAGCTCTGTGAGGACTCCAGGAGACAGGTCATGAAATTAGCATTTTTGTCTCATTAGCTTCTGAAAGCAGCAGTTACAGTACAAGGGATTTGGCCTGGTGATGTACCTACATATGCACAGCATGCTCCTACTAAACCCATTAGAGCATCTGTCTAGAGTACGTTTTTCTTGCCAAAACCCATAATATTAATCTCTGCTGTGTCCTAAATGTGAAATCTGATTTTACACCTACTGTTCTGGGAGATGCTGTATGAATAAAGGGATCTGTCATTCTTGCTTCTTTTCCAGATGGAGCCAGTCTGGGTTCCACTCCACTGCTGCAGGAGACCCACAGGTGAGGCTGGGGGTGATGTGGGGACTGGGAGGACAGCAGAAGCCCAAGAGCACTGGCTGGGGCAAGGATGGATTTCCAACAAGCAAAAGGAACACAAAAGGCAACAGCAGTAGTTTTGGAGTGAGAAAGATGCAAGAGGGTGCTACCTAGAAGGCTACAGTAAAGACCAGTTATGAGAAGAGTGACTGCTACCACTCTGAATGGCATGTGTGCATGTGTATGCAGAAATCTCTTCTTATCCATGTCCACACTCACTTTCATAAGCACACAAAGGCTGTGGAGACCAATGCAGAGACAATGCTGCAAGTTGTGCCTGCATTAGGGCTAAAATTTTAAGTACAAGATCCCAAAATGAACATCCAGTTCATAAAACTCTTTCATCTGCATGTTGATTTGGCAATAACCACTACAGAGAAAAGAGATTTTGTGTCAGTTTGATAAGCTATTGGCACCTCTGCTAGTCGGTATGAAAGGCAGCAAGCTGCAAACTGACTCACTAGGTACATGTAAATATGGACACATTTGTGACTGTAATCATGGTGTATTGAACTGTGCAGTCCACCCTTATTTTGCAGGCACATCACTCCCTCCAGATTCTGTGTGTGTACCCACAAAGTCAGAAGGAAAGCTGGTACCTAATGTAGGCCTTGCTTTCCATAGACGGCTGGAAGAGATGAGGTCCTTTCTAACCTATTCCTTTCCATGATAGTGTAAGAAAGAGAAGGATCATAGCATCGCAGAATTGTTTTGGTTGGAAGAGACCCCTAAAATCACCAAGTCCTACCTTCAACCTAAGACCACCACGACTGCTAAATCATGTACTGAAGTGCCATGTCCACAAAGTTCTTGAACACCTTCAGGGATGGTGACTCCACTGCCTCCCTGGACATCCTGTTCAAATGCCTGACCCCTCTTTCTGTAAAGAGATTTTTTTCCTAATACCCAATATAAACCTCCCTGGCACAGTTTCAGGCCATTTTCTCAACAGCAAGATTGTAAGTTATTCCAGGGAAACTGTACAGGGAAAAAAAAAAAAAAAAAAAAGACAGAATACAGAATTCTGGATAAATCTGGTAAGGAAAGACCAAACTACTTTGTTCTCCTAATGCTGAAGTTTCTAAACACTTACAAAATTTGATTAACACATCTAATAGACCAGACAGTACCTAACAGCTGTCAGTAATTATTTAGCCTCTGGCTGGCTTGCTTAGCCTGAAAAGATTAAAGAAGCTGCAAATGTACTTTGCAGTGGGGACAAGGAACTAAGTAAGATTATTAGCCTTTATGAGAATAAAGGCTTCACCAGTAAAAAATGACATGGGAGACCTCAACTCTTAGATCTTGAACAAAAAGAAGTAACTATTCTTTATAAACTTGGTACTTCACAAATGCCATGATTATGTGTCTTGGGAAGAACCATGGGTTGTAGTTAGCATCACGGACAGAACACTCTCCACTCATAGCCATAGATGCTGTCTGTGATGTATGAGAACTGGGCATGAATGTGCCTGTTTTGCCAGGAGGTGGAGAAACACCATTCACAGCAGCTGTCTATGATTAACAGTTTCTTAAATTATGGTACTGAGAACAGAAGATGTTCTCAGGAACAAATTTGCATTGCTTTGTGTAGTAGCTATCTGCCATTAATCTGATGTCAACATTTGGGGCTGTGGATTTTGCTGCTACTCTCACTGTTAGGAGTAAGATTGCCAGTTAGCCTGAATTAAACATTGTTACATGCTGAAGCCCATACTCTGAGGAAAATGTATGCCAAGATTTTGGTTGAGACTGTGAGAAATACTGTATTTGCCCTACAGCCTAGGGAAGCCAGAGCAGAGATGGAAATGGATAGAAACCAGTCAGCAGAGAATCTAAATGATTAAGGGATAGATGCCTCTGCCAGGTGCTACCATTCTAAAGGTTAAGCCTGGTTTTAAATGACAGATCACACATTTAAAGTAGCTTCCTCTACTTAAATCTTATTACAGAGATCTACAAAGTCAGTGGATTGCCTTTCGATTACATCTCAGAGACAGCAAACATCCCAGAGCTGGGGTCTTTCCTCTTCTAAGTATTTGCACAGCATGCAGGACCAGAGCTGTCTTTGCTGGGAAGTCGAGATTATAATGAAATACAAACAACAGTTACCAGGAGGTAGCTGTGGAGTGCCACTGTTACCTTAGGCAAGCACAGTGTTTTGTATTAACTGGAAACTGACACTGAAAACAGCTGAATTAACCCACTATTAGAGGTGTGTGTTCCACACTACACTGTACTTCAAGGAATTTGTGAGATAAACACATTTTTTTGGTTAGCTACTCATGAAATTTTGACGTCAGGGTACAATAGCATTAAATATTAACTGATTCCCCAGAGGGCTTGAGATTGTTTCTTTCTAAATAAGCTAAAACCCCTACAGTTACAAATTATAGCTGAAATTCTAAAACTCAGCAAGTAACTTCAAGTTACAGTGAATAACCAGAAGACCAGAGCAGATGGGAAACTGTCTTCCCAGGCTGCTTGTCATCCTCTCTTTCATTGTTTCCTTCTTACTAACACCGTGAATGGTGGGTGACTTTCGGTATTCAGGTGGGTATAATATGTAGCACCTTAGGAACTGTAATTTAGAGTTAATTAACATCCACTTTAGATAAAGTTAATGACCAAGGTAGTTGTGCATTAAACAAATGAAACTTGAAATTAGTCTAATTGTCAGAGTCTAAAGAGTATCTGGCAGTTTTAAAGCTTTGTCCCCCTTAATTCAGGCAATCAATAACCAGGTATAGCACAAGTTTTGTGTTTTGGTTTTTGTTGGACTTCGGTTTAGATTTTTTTACAAATCTTTTACATAGAGCAAAGTTAAATGCACTGATTTTCTTTGAAGTTTAAATCTCACAAGGCAATAAATGCTAGCTGGGCTTAGCAAATCGATGCCATGTTTGTGGAATACTAATTAAGAAACCCCAACCCAAAACAATTCTCTCCCCTCTGCTTAAATAGAAGGCTGGTGCGTATCGAACTCTGTCATCAGCTATTATTCAAATTGAAATAGGTCAGGTCCCTGAACACCTGTAAATTAGCCTGGAAATTCCCTCAATTAATGAAACCTTGTCTGGCTGAATTTATCCTGCCCTCCCCATAACACTTGGACAATCATAGCTGTAGCATGTAAAATTAATCTCATTCTGTTACTTTCTGTGGAAGGGCATTTTGATTGCGCTCTGATCCATGAGAAAAAAGGTTAATACTTGCTCACTCTCCTCCACATTTTGCACATCAGACATCCAGCTCCTGCAGTCCAAACAAGCAGTCTTATTTGAGTCAACAGACACAGAGCCAGAAGGACTGGACTGCAAAGCTAAGACCTGAATTTGCAGTTCATGACAATGCATGTCTTCTTAAAAAGATACTTATACTGGTTGTAAGAGAAACCAGTTGTAAGAGGAACCAGTGCACTCCAGTGTCTTATTTTCCTGCTGCTTCTGTATCAACACAGCATGTTTCATATTTAATTGACTTTGAAAAATCATTATTCTTAAAATAGACCTTAAGCTACTTAAAACTATCAGTTATCCTGTCCCCTTCTTTCTTCTCCAATGGCTTGTGCATAAAGTTCAATCTGGAGCATCGTGTTGTGCTGCAGGATGCCATCGCCCCTGGAATTTACAGGCAAATCCAACCAGGCAGATGTGTACCTCTTTCAGAGTTTGCTGCAAGGTTTTTGTAATATTTAACTTTGCTGCTCTGTCTGTGTGGAACTGGGCCACTCACTATCAGTGATGCTGTTTGTAATTTGTACTTACACTGTCAGAGATATGCACTGAAGAAGCTGAGAATGAATTAAACAAATGCTCTTGCTTGAATAAAATGTTGTCAGCTTCAGATAGTAACATGTGACACAGCAATTAAAAACAAACAAAAAAGGCACCATGCACGTAGATGAAGTTTTATGGTGGATAAAATTAAGCATGTGCATAACACTGACTTCTCTGGTACTGTTTTTGGTTGGGTGGTCTTCAGCTGCGTGGAAGAAAATGCTCATTTGCACTTACAACCAACGTTCAAATTCCGTAGCTAGGTTAAAATAAAATCATATTTAAAAAAAAAATGTAGAGGCAGGACTTTGTTGAAATATTGAGCTAGGATCAGAAAAATCCACCTTACCCTCAAGCATGCCTTCCCACTGGGCAAGATAAGTGCATCAGTGCATGCAGCCTCACCCACCTACATTAAGGCTGCCCTGGCCCCAGCCTGGCTCTGCCACAGACTTCAAAGAGGACTTCAGCCAAGGCTTTCTGATTACTGCTCTGTCTCCAGTCACGAACACTATGATGCCCCACCTTCTCCCAACCTTACCCCTTCAGTTCCCAAATTTTTACACTGTAGGTACCATCTCTTCCTTTATGTTGGCAGACTCCTTCTTCCAACAGCCTCCTGAAATGAAATTTGTACCCTCAGGCCATAATTCAATCATGTTCTGCCAAAATCTGTTGTTGAAGATAACTGCTGCAGAAAATTATCACAGTGCTCAGTCTTCAAGGAATATTTAGTTCTCCTCACAAGAAAGAAACTTGTCCTTTCCATTCCAAATATTTGAAAAATTTTATCTAAGTGAACCTGGATTAAAAAAGAGTTTATATAGAGATATGGACATATGCATATTCATAAATATAATGGCCTTAAGAGAACTGTCAGACATGGGCTGAGAACAAACCTGGAATGGCTTAAGATGTTCTTGCTGGTCAGGACCCAGCTGAAACAAAGTTTACTCAAGTGATGTGAAACAAGCTAGTATTAAAGTCACCTTTGCTAACTGGAGGTGCCCCCAAATCTCTTTAATGAGGTAGTCAGCTATTCAGTGACTTTAAAAGAGAGCGTCTAATTTACATGCATAATTATTTCAACCATACATGCAGATTAAGACCTCAGGGCCAGCCCTTAAAGAGGTATAAGCAAGAAGCTGCTGATGTAGGACTTGAGAGTAACAGGCAGTTTTAAACTCAGGTATGCACAGAGCTCAGCCAAGCAGAGCCCCTTATTATGAAAACAAAGCTTAGTTATGGCACATTTAAAATTAGGCTCTGATTTTGCAGGTTACAGAGACTCTCTAGGCTCACAGACAGTCTTGTTGAACTCAGACCACACCAATTAGCCACAGGTGATGAGGCTGAACCACACCACATAAGCAGAGTGCTCACACTGATCTTTGGTGCAAAACTGTTCTTTTTGTGCAACATCACCAACTGCTTCAAGGAGAGTTTAAGAAATGTAGAGCATTTTGTTTAGGAACTGTCACTTACTTGAGGTTCAACCTGCCCTGCTCAGATGCTGTTGCCACCTGTACCCTCTGTTTGGTTTTCTGTTCATGTTCTTAAAAGGAATTGGTAAGCAGAAAACTTTAGTTACTGAAGAGGCTACTGCCAAAAGTTTCTAAAGTATACACTGAAGAGCAATGAGGTTGATGTGGCAGGCAAAGAACAACCTCTAGTCCAGAGATATTCAGTAGTTTCCCACTGGTGCGGTTAGAAGGAAAATCCTTCAGAGCTCCCCAGGGAAGCTCATGGAGTCACACACCCCACATATGCTTCCTGTGACCATTCTAAGGGTGCTATTTAATTTAATTTTATACTTTACGGTTTCCACACCTTTCACCTGCTTGTAGTGCCTGCCTTTAATTTGGTCTATTAACCAGTTAGGCCTGGCTTACATCCAAAAATTTATCACAGTATCACAGTATAAGCAAGGTTGGAAGAGACCTCAAAGATCATCAAGTCCAACCCATTACCACAGACCTCAAGACTAGACCATGGCACCAAGTGCCACGTCCAAACCTGCCTTGAACACCTCCAGGGACGGTGACTCCACCACCTCCCTGGGCAGCCCATTCCAGTGGGGAATGACTCTCTCAGTGAAGAACTTTCTCCTCACCTCCAGCCTAAACTTCCCCTGGCACAGCTTGAGACTGTGTCCTCTTGTTCTGGTGCTGGTTGCCTGAGAGAAGAAAGCAACCTCCTCCTGGCCACAACCACCCTTCAGGTAGTTGTAGACAGCAAGAAGGTCTCCCCTGAGCCTCCTCTTCACCAGGCTAAACAATCCCAGCTCCCTCAGCCTCTCCTCATAGGGCTTGTGCTCGAGGCCTCTCACCAGCCTCGTTGCCCTTCTCTGGACACGCTCAAGCACCTCAATGTCCCTCTTAAATTGAGGGGCCCAGAACTGGACACAGTACTCAAGGTGTGGCCTAACCAGTGCAGAGTACAGGGGGAGAATGACCTCCCTGCTCCTGCTGGCCACACTATTCCTGATGCAGGCCAGGATGCCATTGGCCTTCTTGGCCACCTGGGCACACTGATGGCTCATGTTCAGGTGGGTGTCAATCAGCACCCCCAGATCCCTTTTTGTTTGGCTGCTCTCCAGCCACTCCGACCCCAGCCTGTAGCTCTGCATGGGGTTGTTGTGGCCAAAGTGCAGCCCCCGGCACTTGGATTTGTTGAACGCCATCCTGTTGGACTCTGCCCATCTGTCCAGGGGCTCGAGGTCCCGCTGCAGAGCCCTTCTGCCCTCCAACCCACTGAATGCAGCATATCTTTAAGAAACTCTTGATCTGAAGACACAAGCACCACTGTCCTTAGCAATGCTTCTCAGTGGCAAACTGCTACCACTTGCTAAAGTCAATAATAACAACATATTTCTAAATAATTACTAGCACTTTAATAATATTAAATATTTCTACATCATTCTATTCTAATTTCAATTTGTCTACCATTAGCTTCCAACAATAGGTTTCGACTGTGCCCTTCTTTGTTATTTTAAAGAAATCTTTACTAGATGGTTTTCTCACTCTGTGAAGACACTACCCATTAAACAACTCTCCCCTTTCCTCTTTTTGAGAAGCTAAATACACTGAATTCTCATATACACACACTTGGCTCTAATTGCTGTCTCCACTGTGGAACTATGAAAACCTGGAGTCTAAAGTTGTAATCTTCCTTCCCTGTAGCTTTCTCAAATGCTTTTCTTAAGAAACTTTCAGTTTCTGGTTAGGTTTTTCTTCCATTTGAGTGTTGCCTCCTTAATTTTCTTTATTTGGAAGAAAAAGAGCAGGTCTGAGCCATCATTTCTGGTTAGGACTGCCATGTATTGGCTCATCAGCCCCAGCAACTACATTCTAGCCCCAGTCCCAGGACTAAAGTTTTTCCTTCATTGCAAGGTCCAGACTGGACTATCCTGAGTGAGACTCCTCAGCCTTGGTTTAACTGTGTTGCCCTTGGGCTGTGGAATGACTCATTCTCCACCTGCACAACAGTGCCTAACTAACACCCATGTCCAGGGGTGAGCTTGCTCATACCCAGTCACCAGCACAGATGCTACTGTCTTTTGATGGAACACAGCAAGTTTAGATTTGAGCTCTCTGTGGGCAAGGACAGGTCCTCAGCATCACAGTTTGTTAGGTCACACACTCGTCCAACAGGTGCTGGGTGCAACTCCTATCCAAAAATGAATCTCTCAGTGACTGGTGGGATCTGCTGCCTGGGAATGTGATACACAGCTCCTACTCCTACAGTGCCTTGGCATTGAGAGACAGGCAGCAGGTGCCAGTCGTGGGTTATCTAAAGGGCTAACATTATCTATATTAAATGCACTCCAATGCACTTGGTGTAGAAATTATTGTGAAAAGGCAGGGTTTCTTAGGGCTGAGACTCTGGCTTCAGGCTGTGTTTTCACTTACTTCACTGTGATGCCTGAAATTCGGTTATTAGGGGCATTCAGCTTATCAGTTAAATGGATTTTTGAGTAGCTCTTTATCATCTCCCTTCAATATTGTCAGGTTTTGAGGGAAGATGTTTATAAGCCATTATATAGAGATATCTTTTATGTGTGCTAAAGACCTCTTGAAGAAAGATCTTTACACTCACACTTCAACATATAATCAGCTTTTACAGCTGTATTAAAGTCTTCAGAATAGGTGGTTGGTTTTTAAAGTGGAAATCCTTGTTATATCCTTAACTACACCGTTGCTCAACACAAAAGTATAGGAATAAAGTTAATATAACACAGACAACATTTCATAATGAAAATTGCAATTATTTTCAACAGAACAACAATTTCCAACCAGAAAAGCTGACCTGACTCTTCTTCTGTTAAATGCTGAAACTAGCACTTAGACATTGCAAAATAGAAGAGAATCTCTCCTCTGACAGGACAAATTATAAAAAAAACTAATGCTTATACTGTAAATAGCTTTAAATGCCATATAATGTGGGTGTAAATTAGGGTACCATTAGAGCTACACTCATTTACACCAGGCCTCTAACTAGCCTATAACTCTGTGTAACTCCAGTATTAATTACTGGTGGTTTTTTAGTGAATGGCCTATTGTTAGTCCTCTCAGCAGGCGCTCTTGTGTTACTGGGTGGATTGCCTCACATTTGCCTCATGCACCGAGAGTTATGGCATGTCCTCTACCTCTAACTTCCCAGCAAAGGAAAACAGAAGGTTTAAGTGCTGTTTCTTATTATATGTCAAAAGAGATATCCTCCGTGTTTGGGGAAGAAGGAGGAAGAATGACAGTAATTTAATAACACAGAGGCTCTTGCTAATCTTTGGACTTCTTCTGCCATCACACAGTGCAATCACTCCATACAAGTAAGAAACCAGCACGGGGTATCCTGATAAAATTCAGTACATAAACCAGCTAAGCCTGGCCAATCAATCTTTCTGACTGGTGCTTTGTTTTGATAACTACTGTATTTGTGTCCTTTCAGATAATATTTGTCTAACACGAACATAATCAATCTAATTTGAGAGTCAAATTTAACGCATTTAAATCTATACCTAAGCTCTGTGTGTGGTGTGCACTCTGCCAGTACTAACAGAGCTGAACACTGTCAGGCATATTAACAAATCTCATCTGCCATTTGCTACTTGTTTTAAAAGAAGTTTGTTGTAGAAGTTATGCATCCAGTTCACTACACATGTGAAGTCAGCAGAACAACTCATTTCCTACTATAATAACACTCTGGTCAGGATGGTTGGTTGCCAGAAGAAATGGCTTTCTTAAGAATGGAAACACACAATTGCCTTTCTTAGCTGGTCTATTATTCATTGTCAATCCAATGACCTTGCCATTTGTTTTTTTCAATGTTGATTAGAAGTTTTCTTTTTCATCAAAAAGGGCACTTTTCCTCCTCTTCTCCCTCCTCTCAGATAATTGTTTCTTTAAATTGTGCAACTACTCACTTTCATAACAGCTTCTTAACTCACACTTGCAATTCTGCTTTATTCTTCCCCCTTATTTCTGTATTGGCCAGCTCCTCAGTCAGCATACGCTGACCTAATTCCATCCACTCTGACAAACACACTCCAAATTGTCTCAACAGTTTATCAGGCACCCCACTTCTGGAAGTCAGGTCTGTTCAAGGCTCTGCATCTAATACCATGAAAAAGAAAATCATCCAAAGCTGCTGTGTGAACATTGATAGCAATTAGGAAGGTTCACATGGTAATGAACATGGTCTTGTCACGAACACAAGTAATGAATATGGTAATGTTCATTCAAAATAATGAACACTCGGTAGTGAATATGGTCTTGTCAGGAACAACAGTCTGAGACTGATGGTCCAAGGCCATCTTCCAAGAGTCCCAAAGATATACTTTTTAATGAACTTGTAGAAAGTCTTATTTCCTCCAGTTCATTTCCTTTCCCTTTTCCTCACAGCTATATTACTTGGTCTAATAAAAAGATTTCAAGTCTCCCTGCCCATCTTTCTCATAATTAGTAATTTTGAGTGAGCTAGAGCTAATGTTATCCTTGGACATTCTGGTGAGACTTGGGACATAAAGCCATAAATTAGGTCACCTGTCCTCAGCAGACTCTCCAGCTCCTTTCTGTATTTTTATTGCATGTCTACAAAGACCCTCAGTGCAGAGAAAGAAGAAAAACAATCTCATACAGAGAACTTTTAAAGTTCTAGTTAAAAATAGGGAGACGGTAAAGGAATATTTGAGGATTTTATGCATCTGTGCTGTCTGGGTCACTCATCAGTGAGAGGATTTCCCGATCTGTGTTTATCTTCCAAGACATCAGTTTAATTTTTCTGTTTGAGTCCATTGCGTTTTCATCTACGGTTCTCTTCTTTTGGGGTTAACTGAAGTGGTGTTTTTCTACATCTTAGGAATACACAATAACTTTCAAATACCTATCATTAGATGAAAATAGAAATTAGAGCAGTCATTTTGCTGTAGTAGACTTTTTTTTTTTTCTTTTCTTTTCTTTTCCCCCTTTTATAGCTTCCCTGGCTGCTGGAGAATAATGCAATCAGAATAGAAGTTTTTTAGTCTTGATATTCACTGATAATTTTACTGTATGTTTTCTGACACTCTTCTGTTATTGCATTTATCTACCCATCTGAGCAATGAAAAAACTCCCATGAAGTATTCAATTCAATCCTGACAGACACAGAACAGTGCCCTTGGACACGAATGCATATTGCACCCAGTAATATCATGATATGGCCTCAGACTATATTTTCTCCTTTGACACTCTCGAGAAACTCTAGGAATATGGCAAGGTCCTAGATCTTGTTATAAACTCTTTCATAATGAGTCTTTTATTTCTTTCTTCAGCCTTATTGGGACAATAAAGGATTGTTTCTTTCACCTTACTCCAAGTTTTGGTATTTTTATAGATTTCAATTGTAATTTAAGGAGACTGCCTCTTGCTAAATACTTTGTTTGACTTGCTGTCTGTTTGGAGGAAACACAGCCAAGTTTGCTGAAATGAATCAGCTAAATATCATGCATTCACACACACAGACCAGGCGCCAGAATTAGCTACTGAGACATGTAATGACAAATGGTATTTCACAAATAACGTTCTTTCTGACCCACATTAACTTCTTATGTCTGTCCTAAGTGTACTGAACTTGCTCAGTCTTCCCAGTGGTGTCTCCAAAGCTGAGGCAGTGCAGGTATACACAGTCTGAGAGATAATGAAAGAAGTAACAACTAACTCTGCTTACAAAAGCAAGCATTTCTCCAACACTGTTAAATGACACCTCTGAGATAACACCATGGCAGAATGACAAGTAGCTATCTCAAGCAGGCAGGTTTCCCTCAGAAAAAGTAACTTTTATATACCCCCTACCTAAAAAGACTGAAGGAGTATTCTCGGAGTAAGAAATTATTCGTAGATGGACAGGGTTCAAAATCCTTTAAACCAATGCAGATTGCAGAATTTATTTTTACTCACACATTCTGTTCTAAAACTAGTCTTGACCCTAATAGTCAGAACATACCACTGAGTATAAAACCACCTGTAAATGTAAAAACCCAAAATTCCCCAAACCCCCAGAATGTTCCTTCTTAATAAGAAGTTCAAGTCCAATACTCCAGTGTAACTCACAACTACTGGCACAAGAGACTTTGGCTTACTATCATAAAGAATGAATTAGAATAAACTGTGAATCCCAAAGCTCCAGTTAATAGAAGCATAAAGTGAAAATTGGCAGGTAGCAGTCAGACACTGGCTGAACGGCTGCCATTGACGATGCAGACAAACACATTTTATTGGATACAAACATAATGTATTTTCCCACTTTGGGCTAGTAAGAGATTCTCTGTTTTTTAACAAACATGGAGAACAACCATTTTACAAGTCTGTTGCAAGAGCAGATTCAGATGCTGCATTTTCAGTCAGCTTCAGTCAGCTTCGCTATGTTTGCTGTTGATGCAGAACACCATGCAACTGATTTTGCCTTCCAAACACATACTACAGAATGACGCTTAGAAGCA
This sequence comes from Ramphastos sulfuratus, assembly GCA_013399055.1. NCBI lineage: Eukaryota > Metazoa > Chordata > Aves > Piciformes > Ramphastidae > Ramphastos > Ramphastos sulfuratus. The sequence goes on from WBNM01006491.1 coordinate 521,270, forward strand.
AATTTGAAAGTAAACCTTAAGTGTCTCCTGTTAGTAGAATGTAAGTGTGAAAAGGGGTGGGTCATTTAGTGCACCTCCTATACAATGCTCACTCTCCAGCAGCCTTCACTGTGGAGGTCTTTGAGGTCTCTTCCAACCTTGCTTACACTGTGATACTGTGAGGTGCCTAAGAAGGGCTGTTAAGTAGTGTTCTTTACACCCTTAGTCATTAAGGCTCCAGAATACCTGGGCAGCTGTAGAACACTGAAGTGGGGTTTTCAAAACCACTTGGGATTTGTCAAACTTCTTTCTAGTAATGTCAACGGATGTTTCACCATTACCCCTAGTAAAAAAAAACCAACCATATTTAGAACAGTGATAAAGTGCTTTCAAAAGCCTAATGATGTCCACACACAACCATTAACACAGACGCAAAATGCAAAATGTCTATCCAAACATCAACTGCCATCTGCAGATTACATTTAACTTAGATTTGGGCACTTAAGCTCACCAAAGCATCATGGAGATGGGCACAAAACAGTGTCACATTCTCTCTGTGAAAGTCCAAAACAACTGACCTTTTGGAGCAGATTTACAGCACTTCCCTCACTAAACCAGCCTGAGATCTAACTACACTTTGTGTCATAAGTGGGTTAGTATGAAAGTAAAATACTATTTGCAAAAGAATACAGCTTCTGGTAAATCCTACTCAGTGTGTAGGATGCCAGATTTCCACCATTTTTTGGTATACAAAAACCTGATCCGCTGATATTTTATTGGAAGAAGCGCTCTCAAATAAGACAATCTTCATGATGGAAGGTGCCTTCAAAGAGAAACTTGAAGGAGACATAGAAGACTTATGCAAAGAAGACAATTGAAAAGTGCAATAAGCAGGCAGATAAAGCAAAAACACACTATTAAAAAAGAAATTAAAAGGAGGAAAGCAGGACTGACACACAACACGAAGCAAGGATATGAAGCAGAAAGAAGCAGGTCTCTTCAACCATTTGTTCATGCTGGTTTGCAAACAAATATGTTGATTTAGTGAGCTTCAGAGGAGGTTTTTTTGTTCATTTTTACCTTTTAGAAATCAACGGCTTTCAGCCTGAAAATCTGAGCTAAATTCAAATGTGTCACAACAGAAGCAATAAACAATGACATGTAACAAGGAATATTGCGTTGCAAATACAATCATGCAGACATAGAATTACTCAAGTTTCAATATATGACCAATCTCAGGACATCAACATTAAAAGAATGATAAAATGACTGAACATCATCGAAAAAAATCCTTGTAGTTACACTTCTGTGCCACAACTAGAAACCAAAGGGTCAGATGCTTTTGTCTGGAAGCAAAGTTTCAAGCAAACAGTTTAAGGCCAGTCATACCTGCCTTCTCCTGTGCTGCACTGAGGCAGGTGATTGTAAGTAATCTACATCATAAATCAAGCTTGAGGCAAACCCACAGTAATCCTGTATGTTTCCATTACAAAATGGACTACTAGGATTAATGTTTTCAGAGGTCACTCTGTTTAAAAGCTATTTTGCTTCAGTGTGAGTTCATGTTATTATTCCAGTGGTGGGAATGCTGACTATTCTGAATCTTTTCAGATCAAAAACACAATGAAATGCTAAAAAACACCTATAGTAAAATGTGGACAGACATCTAAGCTTGGGACAGAGGCAAGAAAAGCTGGTTACCAACTTTTCATCTGAATAGCTGACTTCACACTCCAATTGTCTTTGACTCAGAGAAACTGCTGTTCTGAAGCACATTGGAATCAAGATCTTTATGAAATTAGAGTCAGGTTGGGACTGCTTTTGGTTGGTGTTTTTTTTGTTTGTTTTTGCTTCCTTCTTAGCAAGATTACTGCATGGCTGGATAGAGACACTTTGCTTGATATGGCTGCTTACTTGAGTAAATTCAGGTACACAAAAAAGCTATGAGCAGCTCTACTCCTTATCTCCAGGGAAATCACTTTTAATTTTAGGTGTGTTGATGGATCATAGGGCAACAGCCGTGGCACATAGGATGAGCTGTTAGTGAGTTTGTCCCATAAGTCATCTGCACTTGAGATAGAAAGAAAACTGTTTCATTTGCCTTAAAGGCAGCAATGTTCCACCAGAGTGAAATGATTGACTGACCTTGGACAACTAAGGCTGATCACTTGGCACTAGTCTAAATGAAAAATTCATCATTAGCAATGATTTTTGAATGCCCTAGAAAAACCAAATAGTAATATGGTTTAATACAGCACAATTGAAAATCCAGAATGCAATAAAACTTTCACATCATGCTAGCACAGGGATTTCTTTGTGTTATTCATTCCGGGAGCAAGATATGTTCCCTTTTTATTTCAAGTAATTCTTTCTGGAGCTGAAACAATATGGTATTTCATTGAGTACCTTTCAGCACCTTTTCAATATATGAACTCACTGGTATTCTCAGTCCTTCTTGAATGATAGAACTTTTGTCTGCATCTCACTACAAATTCTGAACACAGACACCTTGGATTATTTCCCCAAGAAATACTTGGATACAGTACAACTTATATTTGTATAAGTAGAGCGGCCTGTAAGGTACTTCAGATTTAGGAAGCTCCACTCCAAAGTAAGAGCTGGGATAGAACAAGGGAGTCTTCCCTTAAACAAACGATGGTGACTTTTAGAGGCTTACAGCTGAGAACAGCCCCAAGCCTATGATGCACAATCTCTATGCACAAGACCCTCAAAAGTCACTAGTCAGAGAAAAGATTTCCTATTTTTCCTAACCTGAAACTGGGATGCTGCTTGTAGAAAAGAAATAATAGTCTACCTTGGAATAATGTAAAATATGAATTAGTCACAGGGGAATCACATTTTCTAATTAAATGCTGATTAAAATCAATTAAGAAGCTAGATCAGTCCTGCACTAATGAGGAAAGTCGTATTATTACCTCTGAATTAAGTACTGTATCATCCACTAATTCCATTTAATCACAGTGATCTTTTAATTTTTATTTTTAAATACAAGGACCTAGACTAGCATTGCAGTAAATTTGAACAATGAATTACGAAGGTTCAGTGTTTTCTAGCCAAAGTAACACATTTTCCTGTATACTACACACAACAGACTCTACATGTGATCTTGTGATAATTGTAAGAGGTATCACCTCTATTTTTTAATTCTTTCATGTTTCAGTAGTGCTTCTGAATGCCACAAATTTCTAATAGTAAATTTTACTTGTCCTGCTAAAATACAGGTAGAATTATAAACTTTTGTGATGTAGGGTTTATGAAATCTTGGTACTACATTTTAAGGCTCCAGTAATGAATCAGAAAAAAGTGCAAAGATGAAGGCAGTATGGAATCTAATAAGAGAAAATAAATAAATATATTAACCAAAATGTTAGTAGAGGAGACAAAGGACACAAATATTTTCGTGGCCATACAATGTCCTAAACTTTAAAACACAAGAGTTTTGAGTGGGCAAGAAAACAAAGCTGCATCTTTTCATTTGGCTAACAAAAAAGAACACATAATATTCTGGTCTAAGTAGCACAGACCCCACTTCGAGTAAGAAAGACATTCCTTCGAGAATTCTCCAGGACACGTTAACCCTGAGCTAGGCTCAAATCAGGCTCTCATAAGCAACTGAAATGCTGCAGAAGTTTGAGAGGTTCTCTCTTATTCAGTATTAAATTTGATAACATGCTTTATTGGGTGGTTTTTGTTGTTGTTGTTGTTGTTTTGGCTTTTTTTTTCCTTTGTAACTTAGACCCTTTATTGCAAATCTGTGTTTCCTTACAAAGTGATAAAGCTGATTCTCTTAACCTATAGATAGCAATAGCATCACTCTGCTCCTTCAAGCAAATGCAAATGTAGTACTCAAGAGGACACTAGCAAATTCCTAGAGTGTGTTATCCCACTGGATGTGGGGTCAGGAGGTTTCTGAATGTCTGGAGTTTGTTTGTAGGAGACCCATTTGCAGGATAGGCAAGGCTTCCCAATGGGAAGAATAAGGTCAGGACCTGGAACTCAGAGCTCAGACTCCCTTGTTGGTTTGTTTCTGGTACCCAATCTAGAACTGTTTCTTGTTGGATTCACCTGTGCAACACCTACCAGGCTTGTTGAAGTGCCTATACACCATCTATGTTAATGCTTTCTTAGCCAGTGGAGTCTGCCAGCTATGCAGAGAGCACTGCATAACCAGGGCACTTCCTGAAGAGGCATTTAACAGTGTGTCTATCAGAGATAAATTATCAGCTTCTCACTCTTACTGACCACTGAACATAAATGTGGCTTAAAATGCTTTATAGTAATTATAGTGCTAGGCTGAATGATGCTGACAATTTATCTGTGGTTACTGATATAATTTGTAATGTGATTCCAAGACTTCACCAAGCTTTCCCTCCCCGCCCCCGCCAAAGTGCAGTCTCTCTGCAAGACACACTGCTGTGTAATTACAGAGAAAGTGGGAGCAGAAAAGCACCTACAACTACTAGAAGTCTCATTGAAACTGGAGTGGGAAAGGGAACAAAAATATTATCTTCTAGACTAGCACTGTTTACCATGCTAATACGTGACAGAGAACAGATATGATGACTGCACCACTGCCAAGTGTTCAAGAACATGGGACCTGCCATACTGGATCCAACCCAGGTGGTCTTACAGGCCATCTGAAGGGTTCCCAGCATGAGCCACTCATGCAGAGACACCAGGAACTGCATAGGAAGGGAGGAGAAATGAAGTGGTTATGTTCTAAAATAGTGATGAATATAAAGTCATTGGTGCAAGGCTGGTGCTGCTGGAGGGTGAAGAAACATTACACTTACACACTCCCAATTTAAAAGGGGCATGGTGATGCAGAGAGGATAAGCAACTCACCCAATGACTTGTGATGACTCAGGGAGCTGAACATGGGATATATCAGGTAACATGACTCTCACCACTAGGAAGAGTCATACCACCACTACTCTACTCTACTGAAAAAGAGTATTGCATGATTGTGGATGTATTACTTTCAGGACACTCAATTCCTCCTGAACATTTCTGAAATCTTGACTATGGGGACCTCTGGAAGGACATGCCATGCTGTCGACCCCAAGCAGAACTCCACCATCCCATAAGGGCTGCAATCCCACATACCCTGGAAACCAAAGCATGGACACTGTAGTGATCCATGGGATTTAGAAAATGAGAAAAATAAGAGAATGAAAGAGAAGACCATTAACAAGGAAGATAATGATCTGTAAAATGTCTTTTAAATGAAACCTATAGTGTTTATCTATATCTCATCCCTGGGAATTTTCTAGCCCCTCCAAAAGCCTTGACCAGAATCACTAAGCTCACAGCTTTTCAAGTACTTTGTTTAATGAGAAGAAACTAATTCACCTGAGTTCTCCTCATTTTGGGATGAGCCTTTGTGCCTGGATGAAGATGAAAATCTGAAGAGGGATGGGTAGTACAACATACTACTGACAAAAACACCACTTTGAACACTGCACATTGTAAAAATGTTTTCCGTGTTGGCTTTTTATTAAAAAAGCTTGCAAGGACTGACAGAGAGAAGGAAGTGTCTTGCAGCAGTCAAGGCTTGTAGGGCAATTGTTGCAGTTTAGAGCTCATGATTTTCCCTCTTATTATTATTCTTCAGCTTGCTGCGGCTGACACTATGCATAACCAGCTCACAATCACTTCCTTATTGCATTTGATTTCCCATGCTTTGCCCTGTGGATTTTATCCTGCTAATGAAACTCAGGCTATTTGTCCTCAAGTATTCACATGGTCCCCATTGCCAGAGAGCCTGAAGACCTGAACATCTTAATGGAGCCTTACTAATTCCACTGGCTGCTTCTGAACCACCAGAGATGAAAATAAAGACTTTAAGTCATTCAGGCTGGGTCACTGGTGTTGTGTATCAATTATGCAGATTCCCTCAAACGGATTCTGAAAGCATCTGTCACACATGAAATAAAAGCTCTGTGAGCCTTTGCTAACAAAAATGTCTTTTGTTCCCTGACAACTTTGTACATAAAGGTGTGAAACAAGATGGTTCAAACAGGCTTTCCTACTACATGGGGCAAGCAAAGCCTATTGCAGAGATTTGGGGAAGATAGCTTTTCATAGACTGAGCATTGGATGGGTGAAGAGGGGGCTGGTACCCCTGGCCCGGGACTCGCCCTGGGGCAGTTCCCACTGAAGGACAGCATAAAGGGAATTTTGTTCCCTCCCTGTGCACACAGGAACTCTCCAAGAGGAAATGTGCACAAGCACAAGGCTATGAAAGTTTCAAAGACTGCATAATGAGAGTGATATGCTGATTATCAGCTTAATTCCCATTTCAAACACCTAAGTCCCTTTGTGAATCTGGCCCTATAGACTTAATCCTGCATATAGCTTAATTAGCTTAATTGTTGACCATGTCTGGTAAAGGGAGGGTGGGCAGGACAGTGCACTCTGGGGAAGCTGTCCACACCAAGCAGGTCAAAGAAAAGCTTGTGGTGGATGGGGCTTGGAGGGCTCTAAATGGAAATGGCTTTGTTTCAGAAACAAGAAGCCTGGGAAGAGGCTGAAGAAGTTTGTGTTCAGATAGGCAGAAGTAACTGGGACTGAATGAAGAAGAACCTTTTAAAGCTTTTCAGGATCAGAATGATTCCATGCACAGGGCACTGAGGATGGCTTTTACATTCTTGTCTCCAGACAAATGTCCAGTTTCACTATTTATGACTAGGGAAGAGAGTGTGCGAGTATCTTCTGACTCAATCTGCTGACTCTGAAAGAGCATAGCTCAGGCTTGGCTGTATTTCATCCCTGCATCTCTTCATACTTTGACTGGAACAGGAGCAATGCAATTGTTCTTCTCCTGTATCTTCAGATATCTTGCAGGATCAGAATCACACTGTTTAGCAAACTGCTTCCTGACATGGAGGAAGAATTGAGGCTTTACCCGAGGTACTCATGAGGAGGAGACTCTCAGAGCCCTCATTGAGACTCTGAGACCAGACCCTCTGCTGATGTCTTTGCAAGGACAATGGCTGCCATGTGACCCTCAGGCATGATGTCTGACTCTCAGGTTCAGCTGCCTGAAGTCACATTTTGCCAGGTTATTAGTGATTTGTAGCAGAAAAGATGGACTTGGGTATCTTCCTTTCTGTAAGAACAGTACAATAGAAGTTGGCCTTGTCCGAGATAGTATTTTCTTTTGCATTCAGGAGGACAACAGTTTTACTGTATGCAGAGGTCAGGTGTGCAATTAAATTAGTATCTATTTAAGACTAAGTATCTATATAAACCTTTAATGAGGTGATTGAGAATGCCAAAACTGAAGCTGATTCTGTGTTGTTAGTTTTTTGTGGTCTGTTCCCCCCCCC
>WBNM01006491.1:528607-558521 GCA_013399055.1 Ramphastos sulfuratus
TTTCCCCCCCCCCCCCCCCCCCCTTTTTTTTTTTTTTGTTTACTCTGGTATACATGGTTAAATGAGGAGAAACTTGGGTTTAACAAGCTGTCTCAGTCTGTAGAAGGCTAATTAACAAATAAAATAAACCAGCATTCTACACTGAAGAAGCCATTAAATATAACTTCTATAAATATTTACTCACATGAAAAAAAGCCTTAATCCAAAGAGTTTGAGAAACAGTCCTGATTTACTTGTCTTACTATAAAAAGAACCTAAGCCTGCCCAACCTGATCAAGCTGCCTTTCTAATATCACAAACACATGTATGGAACCGGTTTTTACGTTTTCCCACGTTGTCCCAGAGGACAGCATCACATAACATTACACACCACAGCCACAAGCATTTAAACAGACATAAAGTTCATCCTGGCTATTAGCTAATTATTCAGCCATTCAGAAAAAGCAGTTAAACTAGAGTCAGGGTAAAGGGCAAGCACCAGGAATGTCAGTGAAAAAGAACTTTCCAGGAGCCAGCAGTCTTCCACAATTCAAGATCTTCACAGCACAAACTGACCAGACTCACTGATACGTTTGAAACATCAGAAAGGGAGAAGCAATAGCCCTAAAATGCTCTCAGTCCCTTTAGCAGCACTGCCAGCTTGGTTTGTGCAGCAGATGAACCATGCTTCCTTGGCTGGAGCTTGCACTTTCTCCTGCCTAGCACAGTTCATGTTGGGAGTACATGAGTGCAGTAAGGCTGTTCAGCTACCAACCAAGCACTCTTTACTCCTCAGCAGATGGACTAAGAGATACATCTCCTGCTTTGCAGCTGTACTCCTAAACATAACATTAGTGTAGATTAGCAGGTAATAACTGTACCCATAAAGAGCCTGGGGCCTTCCAAACATGCAGAGCTACCTACTTTAGTGATTTCAACCCAGAGCTGAAGACAGATCTGAAAACACAGCATGTTGTAAGATGCTGATTTCACGGAGAAGTGGTGTCCTTCAGTGGCCATGTTCACACAGCCACTGACCTACCTTTGCAGTACTGGCAATTGCTGACCTGTGAAGGGTGTGGTGATAGTCTCCGTATAAAGCTCTCTGCCTCTGTTAAGCTAAATAGAAGAGCTGTCAAATACTCCACCTTCTCTCTTCTGGCTACTTCACTTCCCTGTTGTTCTGGCTCCCTACATTCTTTGTTTAAAGTAATAAGTATTAGCATGTCTTCCCCCCTCAGCCTGCCCATGCTTTACAATCTGTTCTGCCACTCCAGACAGGTGGTCTTTTTTTGGTAGACCATGCCTCTCATAATCTGACAGTCTTTGACCCTCTATACATGCTTTTCACACTTCTAGGCAAATGGGCATCTGTTTTCTTCTCCTTTCTCCTTATGTGAAGGTTTCAGCTAAGTGCTTATAAGACTCTGCTCTCTAATAGTCACCAGTAGCTAAACTAATAAGAATTTTTTTGGAGGAATTTTGTTTGACATTTCATACAATAGCTTCATTTTGCTTCCTTTTCTCATGAACACAGTCATTCAAGCTTATTTTGCACTGAAGTTATTTCTGTAAAAGTAAACACATGCAAATGCACTTTTTCATTCAAGGCATAACTGTATTATTCTATTAATTAACAACATCCTCATGCACTTTTCCATGACATGACGGTGGTCCTGATTTGCAATAAACATTCATTACAGCAAGCTTAATTGATGCTTTAACACTGGAGCCTATTATCATTCAGTGTTTGCTAATATAGTCAGTGGCCAGAGTTTATATTTCTCGCAGAAGTGGTGTTTAATTTTCTCCCAGCGTTACCTACCATTAGCGGATTTAGCTTATCAGAAAATGCAGCAAAAACCACATGCAGCTCCCAGACTCTGACTGGACCAAGTCAATATTTTCCAGTTGGAACAAAAAAGGAGAAGACAGCAGCTTTTTGAAAGGTCCAATATCTTACCGCTTTCTGTAATTTTTTAAAAAATAAAAAATAAACATTGATATGTTTGAGACAAATAATTTCTAGGACATGGCAGCAGAAGCATTACTGAATCAAGCTTCCTTCACTCACCTAAAGCCACCTGCTATGCCCTGGGGCTGCGGTTCCTTTTCTGTTGCTGGTTGCATTAAAGATTAATAGGGGTAGGGGTTACTTGGCCTGAGAGGTTTCATAGGATTGTGTGTCAGCTGGAGTTATTTCACAGGAAAATGGTGCAAATGCTGTTTGCCCTTTTGTGTCACCCTCATACAGGAAGGGATATAATTTTGTTGTCTAAAGCTATATAGGACCTGAGAAAAAATACTATTATATTATTTCAATTAATATAGGGAAATAGTCACTCAGAACCTCTAAGTATTCAGGAGAAAACTAAAAGTGAAGGTGGGGAAGCTTCATGCAGTCATGACTGAGATTTCAGAATGAAGTTTAGGTGCATACATATGTGCATGAAAAGCATGGCTCATTAACTTAAAGTATATTATACTTTCTATCTCATGCCTTCTGGATCGCTGGTGTTGATGTGAGGTCACAGCTTCATCTAGCTTTTCTGCAAATATAGTGGAACGTTTAAGATGTCTAGGAAAGATGATCTTCTAAACTTCTGAAATAATTTTGGCAGGTGTGTCCTTAGAACCAACTAGTATTACAGAAATAAATATACAGTTAAATATATTCTAACCTATTAAAAAATATGTTATAAATGCAAACACATGCACAGTGTATCTTCACATATGCTCCACATAATACATCAGCAAGACTTTATGAACGTATGTCTACACATAAACTATGTGCAAAACTGTGTTTGGGGATAAATTAGAACGTAGACACCTACAAACAGGAATTTACATGTAAGTATGCAGATACATTAAATAGGATCATAGTTTAGCTGTTAGTTCTTGTCATAAAAATTATATGGGGTTTAGTTGGAGTACTCAATAAAGAGATACTATGAAATCTACTCTGAGGTATAGGCACCAATCTAATCAAGAGGAGGACAGAGGTATTCATTTGGAAGGCTGTGAAAACCTCTCAATGTTAAAGCAGAATGATGGATATTTAGAAGGCTGTTTCCTTGGGGGTTGATCTACAGAGTTTCTACAGCGGGGACTGAGTAAATGATTCTATGACACAGGATCTGAAAGCTTTGATTAATTCCAATGTACAAGCCCCATGCTGGGAAGAGCCAGGAGTGTTCAGATGCATCAGTGCTGTGGACTGCAGTACAGTGTAAATATAGATGAGCCATGGTAAATAACCTGAGTGGGAACCAGAGGCAGCCTTGCTGCAGCAACAGAAAGCCCAGCATCAGCTTAGATGCAGTGTAGACCCCTTCCAACCAAGAAGAGCGTTGCCATAACTAGTCTGTGTCCAGTATCTCTCTACTGTACAGCAGGTCACTTTGAAAACATCTCTCCAGCCAGAACATACAGTTCAACACCAAAGCAAACAAGACACAGGACAGTGTTTACTGTCGAGCTCCTCAAACAGCAATCCAACACTCTGCTCCTCCTCCTCCTCGTGGGAAAGCCAAGACAGCATTCTGCCCCATGCGCTGCATGTTGTAGCATGTTACTGCTGATACCTGATTTCATACCCATGTCTAGTTCCTGAATGTAACTTTTTTTTTAAACTGACTTAAGCTTCCCCCCCCCCCCCCCNGCCTCCCCCCCCCCCCCCCCTTCCTCCAGAGAAATACAGATGCGGCATAAAAATAATTCAAAGACTGTGTGTGGAATCCAGAAAAAGCCCCAATCTGTTTCTGAAGAGGATTATCCATGTCCTCGTTCCCCTCTGCAGGGACAACACCACAAGCTACTGCCATCAGGCTCATCTCCATTGCTCCATTAAATCCAAACAGCAAGTTCCCTGTTGACATAACTCCATTTAGACCAATGGACTTTTATCATTGGAGATTATATCCCTAAAACTGTTTGCAAAGGTTTCCCAGGAGAAAGAGCACAGATTGACCTTGAAAAGAAATTGAAGGATCTGTCATCGATTACCAATATCTGTAAGTCAACAACTGTAAGCTCGGGGAATACTAACACTTGGAAAAAAAATTCGTGTATCCTATGGATAAGTGTCATGCCTAAATGAAACAAGCACATGTGCTTTTATGTTTCCTCCTCAGTAACAGCAATGTAATGTATAATATTCAGGTATCCACATACCTCAATTATTTATAAGGTCTTACACTAACTTGGGAGCCCTGGTAGACAAGGATGGGCACTCAGTTGCTCAGTCAATGAGTTCAGCAGGAAACACGTTAAACACTGTCTAAGCACTTCAAAAAAGAACCCAAACTGAAGTGTCACAACATCAATTTTAGAAAACTTTGTTGTCAAAATTTGTTTCTGCATTTGGAACAATTCACATTAGAAATTAATGTGGATTAACTGTCCTTAATATCTCTGCACACACATGCTCTATGCATAGAGTGAGAGAAATTCAAAACCAGACCTTCTTTTTCCATCGCATCTTCCCCCTCCTGCTGTAGTTTCCAATGAAGTCACCACTCTCTAGCTCTGCGCAATTGTCATGAAGTTCAACGAAGCTGCCACAGTTCCATCGGGGATTTATTTGGAACCTTACGTTAACTTGAACACAGAAACATGTGGAGCCAGACATTTTTAAGAGGCTACTCAAGACAAACATTTCAGGAAAAATAAAGGAGACAGGAGCTCTCAGTGCTTTGCCCACATCTTGAGCTGCTCATAGCTAGATTTGCAGTTATGGTGGATAGGCTGCACTAGGGTTAGCTGGAATCTGTCCCTGGGAATTTTTCCGAGTGCTGTCAACAGTGTGCCTGGGCTGGATCTTATTTTAGCTGTCCAGCCTAACGACTGTCTGTCTAAAGGCAGAAATGATGCACTCTTCTTCCATTGCAGTTCCCTTCTGAGATCAAGAGACAGAAAACCATCCCTGCATCTGTCACTGATTATGAGACAATCCTGTCCACAGGCGAGGAGAAGGACAAACAACATGTGGAGAGCTATGCATGGTGACCAGGAAATTCACTGCGTAGTGGAAGAACTACAGGCTCAGGTGCTCAGGTTACACAAGCACATTGTCTTCCTTGCGTACCAACAGCCTGGTTAGCTGTCCACTTGGTTTCTGAGTGTTTGCTGATTTTAGTCTGTTTTAACTGCTATTAACAACACAAAACATTGGAGATTTGACATGATTTACCAAACGGATACACTTCCTGTGCAAAACAAGAAACAAATACTTTTCTCCAAGGGAAGCTGTGTTTCTGAGACACAGCAGACCATGCTGAATTCCCTCACTCCTTTCCCAGTTGCTGCTTCCCCATCCACACATGGGATGAGGAGAAGGAAGAGACCTTTCAGCCACCTGACAACTGCATAACCCCTGAGAACTTTTTCACATGAATAAGTAGGGCTTTGCTGAAAGACGGGCTAAAGAGACTTGAGGAGTTCCTGGCTGATTATTTGAAGCCTCAGCCACTGGGTGGCTACCAATTAAGTACAATTTGTTTTAAAAATAAGATACTTTGGTAAAATAAGAACTAGTTTTTTTTCTTTATCTTGGCCCATGCAGTTGTATTTTACAGTTAAAAAAGGCAAGAAGAGATAGAAGAATAACTTCCTAGGCAAAAATGTAAAATACTCATTGCAATTACTTTTAAAATAAATTTTGACCATCCCCTAAATGAAAAATACTTTCTTTCAGAGCATTCCCTTCCTTTTCAATAGCACAAAAGAAGGAAAAGGGAGAAAATGGAAATACATAAATAAATAGATTTGGTCTCCTTATGTTTTCAAAGTCTTTGGATCGCTTGGAATACAGAGTAATAACATACTTGGGCTGCTCACTTTCAGGAAGGATGAATGTTGGCAGCAGCCCTTGACAGTAGCCTACAGGAGCCGTTGTGTGCAGTGGGTCTGAAACAGGCACTACTGCAGGAGAGACTCAGGTCAGTAGCAGTCATCTGGCCTGCATCTCTGCCCACAACAAGGACAATTAGAGAAGACATTTACAGCAGAAAATGCATGAACCATGCTCCTCTACACTGTCATCAGCATATTGTACTTTTTTATTACCTATTTAGGCACTGGCTGGGATGAGGACTTCAGCCTATGTCTAGGTTCTTGGGTGGTATTTTCAGTCTGAGCTGGAAATGAGTTTTCTGCAAGCTGACTCCGACGTGTTTACAGTAATTGTAGTCACTCAGCAAGGACTTATTTTCAACACCTTTAGAAGAGGCCTTTGAATGGCTGTTTGGTTCTCTCTAGGTTTTATACAATTGTCTCATCCAGTTTAGCTCTTCTGCAGGTTTCACTGACCCCCCATGATAACCCTGCTAATGTAATACCAAACATGTTCTGCCTCAGTAGAGGCAAATTGTAAATTTGGGGAAAAAACTCTGTAGTATTTATCCAATGAAAAAAACAACAACCACAACTGTTCTCTCTTGAAATACTTGCCTTTCACAGAACAGTGCTTTAATCAATAATCAAGTCAACAGCTTTAAATGCATACAAATCATGCAGGTCCACTTCTTCTATAAGCTGTAGCTTATTCTGAGATGATAAACATTTTGCAACAGATTGTATGCTAATGACACTGCTGCTGGCAAAACAAGCTGCCTTCAACCCTGAGCTGCTTCCAGATGCTAAACAAAACCTTAATACACCCAGACTATCCTTAAAGGTGACTATCTCTACACGTGTAAGAATGATTGAACGTACAGTGGAGTATATTCAGCATCACTGGTATATAAGATACTACTTCTGAATATGTAATGACAGATTTTGATCAAAGTATAAGCAGAATGAGAGATTAGCAGCTTCCATGAGGTTCTGCAGCTGGGTTCATTCAGCAGAGAGGCTGCAGGAGTTTTCACTTTTTTCCAAGTTAACCATTTCAGAATATATGTTCTCTCTATATATGGGAGATTCCTTCCAAGTTACTTATTTTGCTCACACCTATGCACTTGCCGTAATTTATAGAATGAAAATAAATTCTGGGAGACTCTTGCTTTTGGAAGAGTTTAAAAATCCCCAAAACAATGTTGTCTAGTTCTTGTCATTTCACCATATAAATATTATAGCCATAATTTCTTTGATGAAGTCAGAGAAAGATGCTGAATCAGATCACACCTTTGCAGATGTCTTTTTTCATAAATAAATGAAAAATAAGCCCCCGCTACATTCTCTTCCAAAACCAGACATATTTATTGGTAGAAATAAAGCAACTCAGTAAGATAATGCTTTAGCAAAGAAGCAAACTTAATCCTGGCAAATTCAGCATCTAATACTAATGGGAAGGGGTTGGGATCCGGTAAGATGTTAATAACTCAGGACTCTCTCCTTGGAATGATTCTGAAATTTTAAAGAAATAAAATAGAAAAAAGAATGTGTTCAGGGAAGCACAGGAAAACATTACTACAGCAAACCAAACCAAACACTGATCAATATCACTTGGTCACCCATTAACAAAGACTTGTGAGGCATTTTGAATGCACTTTCCCATGTTTTCCCATTTCTCTGATGCTTTATGGTAACGAAACAGATACAAAATAATTTCTGGAAGAAGGATAGCCTTTCTCCTTTTTCTCTCTTTCTTTCCTAGATCCTTTCTGGTGGTGCCTGAAGTGCAGGTGAGGGTTGGAAAACTGTGCTTACAGCTAGACCTGACTGCAGCTGATGTAAAGCCATACTGATGATAGATCTGAAGGACAGGATTCAAAGTAATGTCAGTTCTTTGACATTCTGGAGCCGTTAGAGTCTTTGTTTCAAGCAGCTTCTGTCCTCCCTCCACTCTGTATTAGAGTCTGAAGGGCAGAAAGCAGGAGGAAAAATGTTTTGGCTTTCTTGACTGTGGAAGAATATACTGAAAGATTTCTTTTTTTAAATATAAGGGCCTGAATGTTAAGATCTGTGGCAGGGTGCTGAGTTTACAAGAACTATTAACAACCTAGCAAATCCTGTGCTTGCTCATCCTGCTGCCAGATGCATGCAGTTTCTCTTAGCGAAGTTGCTAAGCACTGCTGCTGCCTAATATCCTTTAAGTGACAACTGCTATACATAAGCACAGCTTTTGGGAACTGGCACAACCACACGCTGGGGCACTGCTCCAGTGGTGCTCCTGCTCATGCACAACCTGACAGTACCCCAGCTACAGCCACGCAGCCCCAGTAGGTACAGAGATTAGCTGGCCCAAACACAGGGCTGTGATGACACACAGCTCTGCTTTCAGGAGCTGACACCCCAAACACAGCACCAATCTCTGCCACCATGGCAGAGACATATCCCTGTGCAGCAGTTATCCCTGCTACTCCAGCACCTGCAAACACCAGCAAAAAGATGTCCCATTTTGCTCCAGTCTGTAACTACAAAAAAAATCTCAACCAAACAAAACAAAAACCCAAAACAAACCAAACAAAACCAAAAACAAACCCATGCCAGAACTGCTTCTGATGCATCTCAGCAAGAGAGGACAAGAGGCTGGGTTGCACCAGGAATCAAGCAGATGTTGAAAACCAAAAAGAAACAAAGCCTGCACACTGAAACACACCTAGTCCATCTGATTTCCCACCGTTGCACTAGGGGTCAAAGCCACTATTAAGCAGTCCCACAGCACGACTAACAACAGATTTAACTGCAGGCTAAGCTTCTGCTCCATTAGCTCAGGCAAAGGTGTGCTTTGGCTAACCTTTACTATCAGGGCACTGACTGAAAGCACCCTTTTGTTTCCGATGAATATAGTTGCACCCAAGATTCTTCTCAAGACATCTCTACACTGAACAGCAAGATCTTTGCTGAAGTGTGAATGCAAGTCATGCCATTTTCTGTAGTATAGTGTAACAAATGAAAATTTAATGCTAATCAAATCACATTCAAGTGCTTTAAAGAAAATCAGATTTTTTTTTTGTTATCTTTGAAGCCTTTGAGCAGCAGCAGCAGCAGTTTCTCTCCCTTACCTTGAGTGAAGGAGTCTGCAGCAGAAGCAGCCCACACACGCACATCTGGGTTCCATCCCTTGACAGGTTGACAAGGGTGGGTTCACTTTCTTGAATATAGACTGCACTTGTCTCCCTGGGCCAGATAAACACTTGGAAAACACAACTTTGTGCTGTAACCACACCCCATTTCAGTAGGGAGCTAAGCTGCCAAGCAAAGCTCTTTTAGAAGCAGCATTGCATAGAGAACACAAAAGGAGAAAATGGGTATGTTTTCCTGATTGCAGGGACTTTATGCAAAGATGCCAGACTATATAGGCTACTACTTAGGTTCAATGACTTATCTTTCTTTAAAGAAAGAAAATATAGAAATAAATAAATAAAGAAAGAATTCTTAGGTTCTTTTGGAAACCATCCATGTATCTTCTTCAGATGTGGCTTAAGTCTTGGGCTTCCAATTGGAAATATTCTGACAAGGATATGATTTTCAGGATAGGTTTCAATTCCTTCAAGACTGTCTTTATAAGGTGTTTCAGATGGGAATTTTAGGCATGTCCCTGGAGTTGAGAGTTGTCCCTAGTAAACATTTGAACTCTAAGGGAAAGGAGATGATAATCCATATCTATATAACAGCAACTGTGCTGGCAACAGAGAGAGAATGGAGTGGAAAAGAGCACCATGGCCATGCCATGGTACAGGCTACCTCACCTATGACTAGTTACCTGCTCAAGAACCCCTCATGAAGATCTATCTAGTCATAATTTTCCTATGCTAGTCTTGAAATATTTAATTATCTAACTTGAGGGGACAATTTCTATTTTTGATTGTGGCTGATCTACATGTTAGAACAGTGGCAGAGAGAAAAGTCAGCATGGGCATGCTGCCTCTTTTGAAGACAAGTGAGGACAACTCTGCCGTTCACCAAACTTTGGTGGCAAACCCCCCCCCCCCCCCCCAAAAAAAAAAAAATCCATGTTTTTCTAGCAATGTCACCCTTTTCCCATTAGAGTGAGATTTCACTTCATCCCCACTGCAGTATATCCTCTTCACAGGCTCAAAAGAAAATTCACAGGAGTTTTCCTACCACCTAATACAGCTGTTGCCCTTCCACATACCAGCTGCTGCTCTTACAGATCAAGGTTATGAACTTTCATCTTCTGCAGAGAAGTGTGTTTTAGAATAGCAGTGTGAAGACAGGAGACATGGGGACAACCTATGGCATCATTTAAGAACAAGCTAATGCTGGCTTTGGCTGACTTGCAGATAGTAGGAGCTGTGTTCACAGTCGGTTTGTTATCTTTAGGGAGGATCTTAATGAAACGGTTTGTGGAAAGGTAGTATCTTTGATCAGAAAGAAATAAATTGAGCCTTTAAGCACATAATGCTTTCTTCGTGTCTGAACTAGATAAAAGAACATAGGTGAGTTTAGGATAAACCTGAGCTCAGGTCAGCCATGGAAGGAAGGGATACATGACCATTTCGGTTGTTTTCTTTCTGAGCTCACATAAAAACTGACCTTAGAGCAAAGTTTTCACAGGGACAGTTGAAAATCATAACAAGCTCTCTGGAATCAAAGCTTTACAAACTCTGGAGTTATTATAACTTTTTTCTTTTTTTTTTTCTTTCTCTGTGTGTGTGACAAGAGCACGTTGTATCACTTGCCAAACCTTCTGTTGCTCACAGCAGAAGGTCAAAGTACTTAATAAGGAGAAATAAAGCAGATAGAACTGCGTTTTTGATCTGGCCACTGGCTTTACGGAAGCTATTATAATTACTTAATGAAATTTCACTAAGCTCTAATCCTACTTGCATATCTAGTAATTTACTTTCAGCTGTGTTTTAATTAGTTAGAGATGTAAAAAGCACTTTTGAAAAGCCCTCTTCAGACAACAAAACACCCCCAGAATATAGTGCGTACTTTGCCACGATGCTTGCTCTTATAAATCACATCTCTTTGAACTAGACAAGGATAGACAACAGAAAAGCCTCCCCTTGACTCCTGAGAACCCAGAACCAGAGCCTCACACCTCACCTTCATCTTGGTCTATTATATAGCACAGCCATTTTAGCTGTAAATTTAAGTCAATTTTCAGGTGTGACCTGCCCTCCTCCTTGCCAGTAAAAGCCAAAGCCCTTCCCTGCTCCAGATGCACTCTGTCATGAAGCAATACAAACAAACCCTCAGAAGGCAAGTTGTCTTGCCAGTCCTATCCAGCTGATTTCAATTGCATTAGCAAACCTAACCAAATCCTTTTTTAATCCGCCCCCCCCCTTCTTCTTTCTCTGAGGTGATTTTGGGGTAATTCCTGTTTTCCAGTATGTTATCACATCCATATCCTGGTTCATATAGTTTTGGGGATTGTTTACCTATCAGGTAGCATTTCTGCTTTATCACCCTGCAATGTCTGAAATTCTTTTCCATTAATGACAGCTTCAGCTACTTTGACTCTCCAGAGCTACAACCCACAACAAATAAAAATTGTGAAGCGGCTGTTTCCCTGAGCCCAGCAACATGTTACCCAGAAAAGAGCCTACTATGCTTATGCCCAGATGAGGATTAAAATATTTCATTCTTACAGATTTCTGTTTTTATTCAGGGATCTTTTAGAAACTCCATTGGCAAAAGATTATTTTTAACTGTAAAGATGTACTTGTCAACTCACAGAAATAGTTTTAACAAGCAACAAGGAGAGGAAGGTTCTCAGTCCCCTGGATCTGCAGGTGGGACATGAACATGGGTAAATTGCTCCCAGGGTAAATAAGTGGAACACTCAGGCCCAGAAACTGGGGGGAAAAAAGAAAAATCATAATGAGGACATCTGCTTGGATATGACACTCTATTTGAAATCTGCTCTCTCAAGATCTTTTGTTTTCAGGTGCCAACATGCAGTGGTGTGAATTATAGAGAACACCAGTAAATAAGAGCCTGGGATGTTGAACCAAGAGGGAATAGGGGTTTGCAGGGCCTTTTTCCTTCTTAGCAGTATACGAAAGCTCTGATCCATTGTGCACTGTTGGCCTCAGCCAATGCCTTTTCAGGTGTTTACCATCCCAGTCCAGCTTTTCCACTTGTGCCAGGCCACTGAACATCAAATATGTGTTTGGTGTGTCAGCACAGCATTGCTAAAAGCCCTTCTCCTTTCCTTTACCATACAGTGCAGCAAGGAGGGAAGAGCATATGTTCCTTGGTTTGCAGCAGAGGAGCTCATTTCCCTTTAGAGATGCCTGTCTCTCAGCCAGGCTCTCTTTTCAGAGGCAGTTTTTCTGGAGGCGATAATCTCTGATTACTCCAGCAGTACCTGATGCTGCAGTTCAGTAATGAATGCCCATGTTATTCCATGAGTAGGCTATGAGTCCCTCTGCTTAGGTGGTTGGGATTTCATAATGTTCTGCGTTCTTTTCTTCAAAATCTTTGCCTCGCATAAAGAGTATTAATTGCTTGCTGCCGCCACTAAATAAATAGCAAACAGAAGGAGCTCTAAAGTTGCTAATCATGGAGAGCTCAGAAGTTTCTCAGAAATTGCAGGGTAAACGTTGTATGAGTATCCATATCATGTCAACTAATAGTCTATGTATCTTGGATGCTTTCTAAAAAGCAGCCTGGAGTCGGTAAGTCATGCTGACATGTTACCCATTTTGGCCTTAATTGATGAACTGTCTGAAAAGAAAAAAGCTGCTACTTTGGTTTTGGTTTTGAGACTGACCACAAATGTTCACATCCCAAGTCTGCTGGATTTTATTTGATTGCTCTTAGTAACAGAAATACGTCTACTGCAGCAGTGCCAAGAAGACAGACTGAAACCATACTGTGCTCAAGACACTGCACAGAGACACAAGTACAAAGAGCAAGAAAAAGAAAGAGAGAGAGAGAGAGAGGAGGAGAATTAGCAACCAGTAAAGCAACTAGTAAAAGAGCAC
Source organism: Ramphastos sulfuratus (assembly GCA_013399055.1). NCBI lineage: Eukaryota > Metazoa > Chordata > Aves > Piciformes > Ramphastidae > Ramphastos > Ramphastos sulfuratus. The sequence goes on from WBNM01006491.1 coordinate 541,432, forward strand.
ATGCCTCATCAGCAGAGGCACTTAGAGCACTGACAGCTTTTTCCTAATGGGCTTATTCTCCACCAGAGCCATTTGTGGAGTGACGTTCCTCTGAGCTGTGCCTAGCTTAACAAGCTGCTTTCCCTAGTTTTCTGCCTCCTTGGGAAGAACAGACAATCAAGATTTCTATAGGACACAGGAAACTGTGAGCAGCTTTTAACTAGGAGTGAAGAGAAGAGAAAGATACCAAGTCCTATTACCTAAGAGGGATGCAGACAGAAAGAAGTTGGAAAGCCCTATATGCTCTCCCTCTCCTGTGTCTCCATCTGTCCCACATCCTTCTTTTTGCAGATTGTCATTTTCAGATTGGAGAAGGACAGATCCTTGAAACAGCACAAAAGCAGGGAGACACTAAAAGATGCTATGGAGAATAAAAGCAGGGATATATGATGTGGGATTTGGGGAAATTGAAAAAGATCCACACCACTAGACAGCTTTTTAGATAAATCTATGTAAGATGACCTTCTCTGAGTTCACATGGGGAAATTCTGGAAGCATAGCCTGAATCAATTTAAGCTTTACATTTCAGAGAGCTGGCAGCCTTGCAGTGGGGGTGTGTGGCAGTTTTCAAAGTTGAGCAGCCAGACTCAGCTCATAGCTTTTGGGCCCATCTTAATCTCAGCATGGGAAGTCTGCCAGAGGACTCTGAAGTGGTAGGTGTGGTACCAGCTCACATCTCTGATTGTATGGTCAGTCTCTGACCCTATATGCTACACCCGAATTACATATAAAGAGCCACATTTGTTTGGGTGCTGGGAGCAGCAGAGCTGCACTGGCATGGCTTCCTGCCCAAACACAGCATTGTTCCAGGTACCTCTACCTGGCATAGTACTGGATTATATGCAGTCTAACAATTTCAGGGTCAGAGCACTAGAAAAGACACGGTATGCTCCTATTCTTTATGTAAGACTTTAAAAAGTCCCAAACAACAGTTTAAGCAACAAAGTGAATTTGATAAAAGTTTGATGAAAGTGTTTTAGCCAGGCCTGCACAGCCCTCCACAACCATAAGCATGGGGCACTCCTACACACACCTGCTGCTTTGGACACTGTGTGGACAGCACTGGGTAGATAGTCTTTCCAGCAGTTTGATGCACAGCACCCTTGCATCCACAGGGGACAAGCATCAGTGGCAGCTGACAAGCTAACGAGATCTGAAGGAGATCAGCAGGACACTGCAGGGTTATGCCAGCCCAGACATTCATCTGAATACATGTTAAGCTCAGCAGCTGGCTCATGGCCAACCTTCAATTTCTCCTCAAGCCTGAATGGCCACCAGTGGGTTTGCAAACAATTGCCCCTGCAGCAGACAGGCTGACTGGTACTGTCTTTGCAGGCTGCTGGCATTTTCTCTGCGCTGCACACAGCCTATGCCTGCATTATGGCATCTGTTAAAGAGCAGTCTTTGCAGCTCCTGAGGAGCCTGCTCCTGCTCTCCCCAACACGAGAACCAGAGACTGGCCCTCAGCTCTAATGGAGGGAGAATTGGGTCCTCTTGCAAAAAAAGAGCCTACCAATTAGTGACACTTACTGATTCTATCTGTAGAGAATCATTATGAAAAATGCAAAGCATTATGCAGCCACTATTAATCTTCTGGTTTTGTTGCATTTACTCATGGTTTATGGCCCTCCAAGGAGGATAAATGATCAAGGCATGTACTCACATTGTTATTTGTCTGTGCAACAATACACGTGCTCAGCACTAAGTAGAAGTTATTTTTCATGGGGAATGCAGCTTTAAGGCTTTTCAAGGTCAGAAGGCTTTGCGGGGGAAAAAAAACCTGCAAGTGATTCTGGCTCATTTGCTGCCAGCTCTTCCTTTTAAAGTTACAACCCACACAAGACCATAAGCAGGCTGAGACTCCAGGAGGAATGGCCACAGAAGGTGCTCTTGTATTTTTGTCTTTTGCTAGGGTATGGTATGGCACACAGGTGACAAGTATGACAGATAATGTCATTGCTCTTAAATAACAACTCCTGTTCCAAGGTATTTAACATTGGTGGAACAAGCACTTCCACTATGCATTTGTAATATTGAAGCCTCTTCTCTCTTTACTGCTCTTCTCAGTGGCTTATGGCTCACTGTGAGCAGCAATATTTTGGTGAAGTTTTGTTTATGGTAGCAGGGATACATTTCTAGCAAATTCAGGTTATCGTGCGTCTGCAGTGGTGCTTAACTGGTCAGCAGACGCTAATAAATCACACTACAAAGTGTCCTTTGGCACTGCATAGCTCTCTGCAAGAATGACCATCTTGGTTATGAACACAGAGTGCTTAAAACAATATTAGTTCAAAAGTGGGAACGCAAAAGCAATACAAATATTTTAGTAGCTGGTACAGAAACTACATTCTAGCTGAAATGATCAAATTTCCATGTTTACTTTGAAAACACATGGATGTAACTACAAACCTTTTAAAGTTTTACTCTTGGAACAGAAATGTGATATTATGGTAGGGATGGCGCTCTGCAATTTGATAGATGGTAAAGATGAGAAGCAGTATTTTTCAACAAATAGTCAGATGGAAAAGTACAGCATTTGTCCCTTCCTTTCTCAGAGAAACAGCGAGACTGAGCCTGGTCCAAAGCCAACTGTGTTGATGCAAGTCTTCCCATCACTTCTGCAGATTTTGGATCTGGTCCTCAAAAGATTTAGTAAATACAAAACATGGCTTCAGCACCATGTCATGCAAAACAGGGAAGTAAAATGTGCTGCCAAAGCAGATATCAGGTAAAGCTAAACATCTGCCGCCTGATTTCCCCAAACAAAGCTTCATTCAGGCAGAGGGCAGTATCAAATATTTATAAAACAGAGCCACATAGGAACTGGGTTTCACACCTCTGGATTATCTTTTGTTCTTGTATTTCTTCCTCTCTGTTTCAAGTCAACCAAAAATAGCAAGAGAAATCTGAGAACATGACTTTTCCCAAGACACTTGTTAAATGTATTCTTTAAAATGGTTTTTGTTTCCAGAAAACTGTTCAGAGTGTTCACATTTGCACATAGCAGATCTAGCAGTGATTAAGTTAACACAATCCAGCTGTTCTAACTCAAGATGTGCAAAGAGCAAAGCTCATGAAGTATTTGGCAATAAATATTCAGACACCTTGAAGGACATTGAACAGTATTTTCAAATTATTTGATGAGAGATGATTTGGTGTCTCTTGCTAGATGATAAATGGTGACTGAAGAGCAGGTGGTTTGCAGGATGTTATCCATACTATACCATAAATACTATACTGCTAAAAATACATGGTTTGGCACAGAGCAATACATTTCTATATAAATCAATCAAAAACTGCATTCTCAATTATCCTTGCTGCTAATTGATTGACCTTTTAAATTGTTGTGGATGGTACCTTCATAACAACTTTTACCTGTTATAAATCAGAATGGTTTATTTGGTCCATCGAACCTCTGAGGTGGGCCAAGAAGATGATCAGGGGACTGGACCACCTCCCTTACAGGAACAGACTGAGAGTTGGGGCTGTTCAGCCTAGAGAGATATTATGGTGGCCTTCCAGATTGAGAAGGGGGCCTATAAGAGAGCTGAGAAGGGACTTTTTACATGAGCCTGTAGTAATAGGATGAGAGGGAACGGGTTGAAGCGTGAGGAGGGCAAATTTAGACTGGATGTTAGAAAGGAATTCTTTACAGTGAGGGTTATGAGACACCGGAACAGATTGTTCAGGGAGGCTGGACTCCCTGAAAGTGTTCAAGGCCAGGCTAGATGAGGCTTGAGCAATACATTCTAGTGCAAGGTGTCCCTGCCCATGGCAGCAGAATTGAAAGTAGATGATCTTTAAGGTCTCTTCCAACCCAAAACTTTCTATGATTCCATGATTTAATGCCTCCTTGGCCAAATTGATTTACCTGATTGGAACTGTGGAGATGTGAAGAGAACAGAATTTGGCCTGTGATCTTTGCAAATGGTGGATTTTTCTTCACTGAAAATGTTGTCTCCTCTAATTTCATTTACAGCAGCTGCTGGCACTCATACTGTGTCTTCTTAGAAACTTTATGGATATGTACTACAAACTTTATCTTGGTAATACACCCTGTAAGGCAGGAGAATGTACTAAGTAATTATCTACTATTCGAAAATTAGTGCTAAAGACAGAATATTTTACTGCTCTTGTGAATTAAAAAAAAAAAAAATCTTTGTGTCTCATTAATTGTTGTTCCTGTCTTTGACGTTACCCTGAGCTGCCTACACTTTCTCCTATTAACATTCCTATAGCTACTATTCTTCCTCCTGGACATACATGGAGAAATGTTATCAGAGCAAGGAGGCTATAGCCTGTCTTCTGTATTCCCAGAGCTGACAACTGCCTTGACCTTTCTACCTGCCACTTTGCATTGCACTACAAGTTCACTTGATGTGGATTATTATTTTGGACTGCACATCTGTTACCCTCCATGCCCCTGAATCTTTGGGTCTGGAGTTGGTTTTCCTCCTAGATGTGCTCCATGGGTTTTATCTTATTCTGGTATTTAGGTCATATTTCTAGTGTCTATACTTGCTGTTGTACATTTTCTTCATCTTGAGTAGCATCCATACCAAGTCCACACTGGCATCATATATGCTTTCACATGCCACCAAATGATCTTTCAGTTTTGTAGAAAGCATGCTAAGCAAGAATGGATCTCATGTGACTATGATAGTTTCCACTAGACATCATCTTCATCAACCTCCTGCTATTATTTCAAATTGTTTCCCTTCTGACAGTTAGCAGCCAAAAGACACTTAAAAATTCCAAAACATTTCTACATACATTTTATTAGCAAGATTTCCCCAGAAATCACATTAAGATCAAGCCAAGTCCATTCACAACAATCCACCTTTCAAGCCAGATGTAAAGCATATATTTATGATTCAATGCCAGGATACTTGGCACAGTCCCGTATGGAAACCTCTGCTACTTGAAAAGGAGAGATCAATACCCCTTTTCCTATAGGGTCCTGCAACAGGAAGAGAGCATGTGACAGAAAAGGAGAAGCAGGTGGCACCGTACATAGGGACACTTTAGTACATTCCCTCTAAGCACTGGCTATTTGTCTGAAGTTTGGACCCAGTAGGAGCAGCAACTCACTCACAGCAAAAGCTGCAGCTGGCTGGATTCAACAAACAGTTGCCATAAGACCCATGTGTCCTTATATACATGTACAGTCTTCTCCTGTGACTTACTGGAGCTGACATGAACACATTGAACTCACCCAAATTATGCTAGAATAAATCCTACACAGTAACCATTCAAAAAGCATCAGATCTACTACACATCTTTGGGACACCTTGCAACAGCTCTGCATATGCTTTTGTTTTTATTTGGGAAACCTCAAAGTAAGTATGTCAGTCCTACCTGAACAAGAGCTTTTCTAATCAGACCTTTGTACCAACCCATCTCTGTCCCTGAAGTTTCCTTAGAAGAGCCTGTGTTTGTCTGTTACTATAGAAAGAACTGGGTGCCTGTGCTGGTAGCAGACCAAAGGAAAGTACTAAAAGGAAGAGGAGCCTGCTGGGCATCAGACCTCCACCTGCTTTTGGAGGATCTGTAGTTGTCAGCTGTGCCTGACCTTTCTGGTCACCTCTTCACTGATGCTTCACTTCAAAAAAGAGCATTAGCCTGCTCCTAATGCTGCCTTCTGGGCTTATCTGCAGTGTCTTTCCATGGTCTCACTAGAGCTTGAAATTAGATCTACCAGACAGGAACTGCTGGGCTGTTTGAATTCTGGTATTTCTAAGACATTCGCGAATGCTAGACATGTTTGTCAGCCACCTTATACATCCTAGAGGTCAGAAAAAAACCCTCACAAAAGTATGACAATTCAGGATCCCAAAATAAAAGCTGTCAGACACTGAAATTTTATTACAGTAATGAAAGTTATGTGACAGGAATAAATGAACCCCTAACAGCATTCTCATGTACGCACACACTTAGAAAAATAACCAGCAGAGGGAAAAGAGAGCAACAAAAATTCATTCTCAGAGGCTCCTGTTATATCTTTACTTTTACAGCTTTGAAGCTGTACTAGAGACTAGGCCAGCATAGACTTTGTTTCCTGGTTCTTCTCATTTGCATCCCACAGAGTCCTTCATATAGAATGTTCCTTGAGAAAGCAAATGGCAAGTGGAGATGTGGCCTGTGATGCAGAAAAGATTTTCCTATGGCTTTCCCTCCAACCAAACATTCTCTGGCTCATTTTCATAGAGTGGGGGGATGGGTACCTCCCAAACCATCACAGCCACTGAGGGTATTTTTAAAACCACAAAATGGAAGGGACTTCCGGAGATCATCTAGTCCAACCCCTCTGCTAATGCAGCTACACCTAGAGCAGGTTGCACAGAAATGTGTCCAGGAAGTTTTGAATCTCCAGATCCTATCACAGCAAGGTTTGGGTCCCTCTTCTGCTGCGATATACCACAGAGATATATAGTAAGGCTTCATCTTTCCTGTCCCAGCCACCTCTCTTTCTACAGTCTTCTCCCCCTCTGCACTTCCCTTTGCATTGTATTCACCCAACAGCACTGGCACTGACTTTGAAGTGGGATGACAGTTCCTCTGAGAGGAGTTCTATACCTCTAGCCCTACACAGAAGGTTTCAGCCCATTATACATGCAGTGTATTGCCAGGTAACAATTAGTAACACCTGCCATACAAGCCTATATTCTGCACCTCAGGTGCTCAATTCCAACCACAAAATTTAGAGGTCCTCATGATTGTTTCAGTTATCCTCATCTGGAATGACATGAAAAGGGACCAGGTAGATAGAACAGGGTGTTGCTCATAAGATCCTCTACTCTTTCACAGTACTCTGCCTCTGTGTTTCTCTTGGTCCTGCGAGTGGAAGCAGCCTGTTTCCTGCCTGGACTCCTCCTCTGATCCATATTTAAACAAGGGCCTGGATGCATAGGTTTCATTACTAGGTCTCCTTTTTTTCCTGCAGCATCATTACTGGCGTCACCTACAAATGCTAAAAGCTGGTATATATTTTTTCTTTTGTGGGTAAAATCTGTAAGTCTCTCCATGTGCTAAACCATCTCATTTGGTTTGCCTTTAACTCTTCAGCATTATATTTCACACAGCAGTTAATTCATCCTCTATGTCTCACTACACTGAAGGCTGTACCATATTGAAGTCTGAATTACTAGCTCTGCTCAGATACATCAGTGCTCCAGTATCTCTATGCACAATGTGCTCATTTTGCTATAATGGACTTTTTTAATCTTGCTGACAATTGAAATGTTGATATTGTTAAGGTTAATGACCCACTAATAAATACCAGAAAACACTTTTACCCTCAAACAGCTTTTAATCACGGCTGTTGCAAAGTGTGACAAGAATGCTTTGTGCCTAGACAGGCTTTAGGAACACTACTTTCTAAATATCTGAAGCTTCCCTTTACTATAAAAGTGTTTTTTCTGACAGTTACTGGGTTTGCTTTTGTGCCAGGTCCTTAGGTTTATCATACTGAGTTTGTGTGTGAACTGGCTGGCTCTTCCTTCACGTTTCTTAATGGTGGTCTTCACTGTGTGTTAAATGTGCTGAGATGCCTTCGATCTGCTCCTTACAAATGATGAAATCAATCGGTAAGAAAGCTAACAGAAAGAACCCAAAGCCTGTGAGACCTTTATTGGGGTACAGTTGCCTAAAAGGTGCTCTTTCTGATAAAGCACCTTCAGCTATGAGGATGAGACTGTAAGAAAACAGGATTAACACTGACTTTGCATATTTTAACGCCAAGTTGCTTGTGGGGGAATGTTTGTACTGTACTAAGAAAAAGGAATGCCCAGTTAATTCATGTAATTGCTAAGCCAGCGTGCAGAGAGGGCTGGAAAAGTAGTTTCCATTTTTAATTCACATTGTTTTTTGCTGGATTACTTCCAAGCACTGAACCAGCAAAAGAAATATGAAGTACTTCACATTGTGTTCTCAGAGATACTGGCCCAGCCTTCTTCAGCCAAGGAAGGTCAATATAGCTTCACTGGAGCCTGAGCAGCATGTGTCTGTTAGGTGATGATCTGACCCTAACTAGAGATTTCTGATTGCATAAGCTCTGTGAAAAAGATGGCAGAGATACATATCACAGTATGAGTGTTATAAAACAGTGGGAATGCAAAAAATAAAATTCCCATTCAAATCAAGCAATGTTTTGCGGCACTGAAAGAATTCAAGTGAAGAAATCAAATTCAAGATGTGTGGGTTTCATAAATTGTATGACATCTGTAGAAACACATGTGTTGTTTCTACAAGAGGAGGAGAAAAGTCTTTTTCTTTGGTGTTTACTGTCCTTGATTTGTCTCCTGGTTCCCCAAAAGATGGCTGTAGAAACAGCTAGTACTTGCAAAGACTTTCAGATGAACTGAGTGTTTTGGAGCATGTTAGCCAAATGCCACTCACATCCATTCTCACCCCATGCTGAAGCCAAGCAGCTGAGCCAAAGGACAGTGCTGGGGAAGGACAACGAACTAATGGAAACAGCCAGAGATATATTACCTCTGAAAGTGGGAGGCTGGGTGAGAAATGATTCGTGTTATTTGCATTATGAAGTACAACTCCTCTGGAAAAGTCAAGGTAACCATTTTTCCTACAGAGACTAGCCTGTACATCTTAGCTCTGTTCTGAAACAGCCTGTACTACTACTGCGAGAGAAGGGTTCCAGAGAGAGGCCACTTCTGATTGCAGATTTGACAAGAACTGGACCTCTTAGAGACAAGCCTGGACCTGACAAGGCTGAAGCTGAACATGAGGGTGTAGAAACTGCCTCCTGGTTCAGACTGATACTGGATACACTATTTTGAGAGAGCATGTCAACCTGGTCACTCTGCTCTCCACTTACTTTTCACTCCCACAAAGCAGTTGTATCGAGGACATTACAGGGTATCTATTTATAGACTCTTGGTCAGTCTAACGTCTTTTTGAACCTGCTCATGCTGCCTCCCTCTACAAACTCCTGTGGCAACAGACTCCAGAAGTTCACCACCCACTGCATAAAGAAGCACTTTTATCCAGTTCAAACTTTTCTTACTGGCTTTGCTGAGGTTTGTGAACACTTAAAGTGATTCAAACCGTAACCCCTGCTGTATCACTAGATAATGATAAAAATACATATGTGGTCCCCATTACAGACAGGAGAATTCCAAAGCCCTTCAAAATGGCTTGCAAATCTCCAGGAACAAAGAAATGATCACACTTTTGGATTGATTTAGTACTAAAGTACACCAGCAGCATTATGTTGATTTAGCCCACATAGTAGCACTCAATGAACAGGAAAAATAAAAATAGCTATTTGTGTATATATATATATATATATATATACACACACACACGCACACACACACACACACATATACCAGATCTCCTATGTTTACAGCTTGTCTGCAGGTATGTTTAAAAGCAGGTTTGAGACTTATTGGTAGTGGAGTTCTGCTAACTGTCTAAGTTTGTACCATTCCAGAAGAGATACAGTCTTAAGAGACTCACTGCTAACAAGCTAAGTACTTTGCAGGAGCTGGATTTTGGTTTGGCTGAGTTTATTTCAAACTATGTTATTCTCTGCTAATTAAACTTTTGAAAAGGAGCACAGCTGACATGAAGTTCTGAGTAATTTGCTCAGTCCTTGACATTAGCCAGGAAGCCTCAAAGCAGAGGCCACAGAAGTACAAGAATGCTAACCTCCAAGAGAAGAAACAACAGTCCTTAATTAGAGTCTTACCTCAGATATTGGTGTGAGGGATGAGCTGAAGATATCAAAGTTATCTAAAAGACAGATGATTCTGGTGGTAAGTGATCAGTTCAGACGCACTATGGCTGGTGGATCCCTAGAGGCAAAAAGAAATGGAAGAAAGTCTACATATAGCTTAGAGACACAGATGCAGAGAGTTGGCATTTGCTCTGTGGAATTCTTGGATGCACTTGAAAGGTTCTTCTCAAGGATGAAAGTGCAGTTTCTGTTTGTTTTGTGCCTGGAATGAACTGACACCATCACACTATCTCAGACTCATTGGCAAGTGGTCTCTTCCACTGGCTGCAACTGCTATAAGATCACAAAATATCCAAAATGACAGATGGCTGCTAAATTAATTGTCAAATTATTAACTGCATGTTAATGATGCATGACTTTAAGAACAAAATTTAAGGGAAAAGTCAGTTATGAAGGAAACCTGAAAAGTGCTCCTGTTTTCATGCCAAGGTTGGCTAGGCTCTATCTTGTTAGAGTTCAGTGTGAACCAAGATGACACATTTATGTGCTGTTCTCAGCTTAAAATAAATTTTCCCTACTCGTAGCAAGAATTAATAATTTATGGACCTTCACCCTGTCCACAAATTTCAGTGGAAGTCTTTGAACTAATTCTTTAAGCAACAAGTCTTATTCTCCTCCTTTCGGTTAAAACTGCCCTCCAATAAAAACTTGTTAATGCAGTGTTTGTTGAGACTTGGAAACAGAATAACCTTTTTTAACCAAATATTGTGTATACAGATTAGTGCTGGTGGTGTCTACAGCAATTCTGGACTACAAGCAAGTGACAGTAAATCCACCGAAAGACATACTTAAACACTCCCACTCAACGTGAGCTACAGATTTAGGCAAACCCCAGTAATAAATTGGGAAAGAAAAGGAAAAGACTTATACAAAAATGTAAAGTCAGTAGCACTGCCGTATCAGTTGTATCTTAGAAGCCAAAACTACAGCCACAAAGCCTACTACACAAGTCAGGCACAATTTACTGCCAGGTGTTGCAGCTTCCAGACACCCAAACTAAAGGAGTCCACAGGACCAGCAACCATGGCTTCTTGGCCCCCCTTCACTTTTGGCCAAAGACTCACATCATGACCCTGCCACCCATTTGCAGTGAGGAGCTAGAGAGCAGACAGAAGCTCCTTCCTGACCATTACTGGAAATTAAAAGCCTCTGATAAAACCTGGTCTGTGACAAAAATGCCACCAAGAGTTCAATGCCTCCCGTTTTCTACAGATAGGTGATAAATCCAGACATTTGATGGAGGAAAGGCAAAGCACTACCACTAGTGGCAGTCTCCATTGGTCTTTTCCATTGATACACTGCCACACACAGCGATGTATCTTCAGTTTCCAGGCTCAAGTCAGCACTGTTGGCAGCTCTTTGCTGCCACTGGTACTTTGGACAGCAATAAAAGGACATCCTGGCAGGACTCTCAGTCATCTCAGTCTTGCAGCTCCCACTGGCTCTGCCTCAAGCCTTGTACATAGAACTCAGCTAAAAATATCCAGATGTGTCCCAGCTACAGTACATTCCCCAGCACCCCCAGCTAGGACCTGCACACTGCCTGTGTGCAGAGACATGAGAGCCAGGCAGCTGGGTCTGGCAGGGTGGCTCCCCCATGTCATTTGTCCCAACCCAAAGTAGTTGTACTGTTTCAGAAACCAGGCTGGTCCCTGACAACAGGGATCATGCCCCTTTCTTCCTCATACAGTTAATGCTTATAAACCCAGCACTGACATTTATTTAGCTCTGCACAAGACTTTCTGATAGGTTCTGGAAAAGCAGACCTTGTCTGGAACTCCACACTGTGTCAGGTCTAAGTAAAGGAGAAACAGGATGGAGGTAAACGGAGTGGTGGCCAGAGCCTCCAGCCCTGCTGCACAAAAGTTCAAGGTAGGGATTGCTTTCAGGTTTCTCCATGAGATTCCTTAGACATTATTGTTCTGGCCTAAGTCATACTAGCACTCATGTGACTAACAAGTTCATGAAACATCACAGCAGGTAATTGAGAACTACCAGCAAACAATGTACATTCAGCTAGCCAGCCAGACCCAGAATGGCAATTTACTTGCTCCTCTTCAGTTTGCAGATGTGTGTTAGCAATTTTAACTCTCATAGATGTAAACTTACATGTATCAGTTTTGGGGGGATACAGCAGCAGAACTGGAAAACTCTTTCAGGTCTCAGCATCTAGCACTGAGTATTCCTCTTTCAATATGTTTTGCTGTTCTTAAAAAAAAAAATAAAATCCATGTCCAAAACTCTTCCAAGATTTCCTTATTAGCCTCATTAACACCTCTCAAACCCAAAATTTTGTATGTACAGCCTTTACAACCCCCTGTCTCTGCTTGATTCTTCTGCTTTCTTGAGTTTCTGCTAAGCAGCCCAAACACTTTGCCTTTCTGTATGTGATGGGGACATCATCTTCTAGCTATTGGCCTGAAATAGACAGAAGAAAACCCGTTTGAATCTGGCTCTCATTTGGCTGTAGAGAATTTGGTTACATTTGTTTTGGGACATGTCACTATGGTCTTTTTCCTTTTAGTTACCATGGCTGCCCAAGAGAGACATGACGTGATAGAACATCTGCAGTGCATGTAGTTCTCCTCCCCAAGACCAGACCAAGAAAAACAGCCTGGCAATGAAGTCAGCTCACTGCAAAGTAGCACATGACAATTTGTGTGCTTTTTGCTGCTGTTCAACAGTTCAACATCCCGTAGGCAGTTCTACTCTTTTATTTTGTGTGCATTTCTAGAAGTTTGCATTTCTAGAAGTTCTCTGTGAGATGGCCTCTACTTCTTCATGCAAAACTGTATCGTTGTTCTTCTGTTCTGTTTCTACTGCTGCTTTCTAGAGTACCCAGCTGCTTGCAGTTACAGGATGGAAAGAAAACATGTACAGGGTGTGTAGAAGGAAGGTGGATAGTCAAGTTTCTGGCTGGGAAGGAATGGGAATGACACCTCAGAAAACATTAGCTACTCTGTTATTTTTCTAGAGCTTGAAAAAACAAGGAGAGAGAGGAAATAAAAAAAAGAACTGGAAAAAGTCTGTACATCCAATTTTAATTATGGTAATGGATCACAAGTGGTTTCTGGCGCTCAGTTGAGACATGTCACTCTGTCAAAGACCAGTGAGATGAAGCATCAGCTTTTAGCCTTAAGCCAGATCAAGACAGGCTAGTGGTCATGAAGCAAAGAATCTCAGGAAATCCAAAGTAGGGAAGTCCAATGACTTCACGACTCCAAACATTGGCAAGCTTGGACTTACCACCATTGCTCACTGCATGCAATTTCCTGCATCAGATGGCACTTACAGTTAGGCTGTGTCATTTCACATTGCGTTAGCCTATATCATATCATGTAATTTGGCAGTAAGAATTATATGTCAAGACATATGAACAATCTGGGGCATGTCACACCCTATATTTACACCACTTAGTATATTTGATTTAAATATATAACCATTTTGTCCATGGTTTTCACACCTTCCTCTTACTGAAGCTGATGGGAGAAGTATATGAACAACTGACAGGATAATCAGGATCCATAAGCAGAAAGAGAAAATGAGTGACAGTCTAGTTCCAGTGGCTTATTACTAGCAACATCATTTCAGTTAACCTTGCATACTTCTAATTCCCCTTTCTCTCTGTGGCACATCCTCTGTTATCACAATGTCAGTGAATGCCATTAAGCCCGGATAGTCACTTGTAAAGTCTTGAATAAACCAAAGGAATAATATTGAATTTCATTAAAGCTTCCTCATTTGGTCTCTTGCTTCTTGCTTTCTCAAGGATATCCTGAGGAATTTGATTGTTTTCTTCCTGCTAGATGTGGTCTTTTCTTTCCTGGCCTGGAGTAAATTCTATAAGGTGACTTTCGTAGATTAGCCACAGCCAATTATGACAACATAATAAATCATCTATATCTGCAAATATGATGACATCATACCTACTTCAGTGGAATCTTCCTCATCTAAGATGGCACAAAAGATTTCTAAACAGTGAGTTGCTATATACTATAATAGCACTCTTGAAATTTCTCCTCAGCATTTATCAGATCCATATCAGTAACTGGAAAGGAATATGTCTGGAGCAAGGCATGAGGATACAAATTTATTATAATGCTGATGAGCCTTCAAGTAGAAATATGCTGCCAAGGTAGAGATGGGAAAAGACACAGAAGATCTCAGACAATAAAGCATCATTTCCCAGTCTCCTAAATTCAAGTGCTTCACTTCCAGCACACCTGTTCTTCAAAACTCATCTGCTCTTGGCTGAAGACTTGCACAGGATTAGAATAAAAACATACCCACATCACTCTAGGCCATGGTCACAATCAATCACAATGAACAACCAATAAACACAATATATGGTATCTTCAGTAGAAGGCAGAGTAAAAATAATGAAGGTGCCCAGAGCTGGTACCCATATATGATCATAAAAATGTAGACAACCTCTTGTTAAAAAACAAACTCTGTACAGAATTGTATATTGCTGTGCACAGGCAGTTTCTGGGCAGTTTGTGTGTTACAGTACAACAATAATTTAACTGCACACAGCAGCCCTGCCTGGCAGTTTATGGAGAATCTATAAGGCAGCACAATATCCAAATAACACATTGGGGGGATTTAGATGGGCACAGTGCAGTAACTGGAATTGGATTTGGAATGCTATTGCAGTCTCACTCACAATCAATTACAGGGCCTTTGGAACTACACATGACCACAATCTTTGTTCCCACTTCCCCAACAGACTGTTCTCAGGTGCACACCTCAGTAGTGGCTGCAGATAGCATATTATCATATTTTCATTTTACCTGCTCAGAACACTTAAAGTACCCAGGACTGGAAAGCCCACTGCAGAGTGGCAACCACCATATGTGTGCTGGGGAATGGTGTCTGGGGTCACAGCTCAGTGCCACATTTCTCCTGGGGGAAACATGTGCAAGTAAAGTCCCTGGGTTCTCAGGCTTGGTTAACTGGGATGCCCACTTATGGCCTTTCTTGGCAACAGAATAATTCTTAACTTCAGATAAAGCTTTTGACTTCAATTTCTCTAAGTAACCTTTTCATGTACAGATGAACACTTTATGTTATCCTCCCTTCCATCCCCAGTTTAACAGGCAATGCTCAGAGGGTGAAATGACCTCCAAAAGATCTTCTACCGTCTAAGAATTAGAATTCGGGAAGTTACTCAGACTGGAGTGCATGAAGTGTATCTGGAAGTCAGACACACTTCTTGCTTGTGTCAAAGACAAACATGTATGATATCTGACATCCCCAGCCTGCTTCTCAAATTAATTTCAGAGTTTACCAGAAAATACTTAGATAAGTATGGGAAGAAAGAAAACACAACCAGTGCAGCTGAAAGACATAGTTCACATAGTCAAGAGTTGAGAGATACCATTTTATTTTTCAGGGCCCATAAAATGTGCTAACTCACTCTTCTTGTACCTATGAGTGGCATAGTTCTCACAGCAATAAACTTTAAAAATCCTAAGTCTACACTTTGAAATAGGTAGCCAGCACTCAATCCACTTCTAGTTTTCCTTGCAGCTGGCTCTATTTCTGAATATTTCTGTTTGCTTTCCGGGACACCTTTGTCTTTGGGATGTGGGGCCCCCAAGCAAACAATCCATATGCCCAATCCTTGAGCATAGTGGGTGTGGGGAGATGGGAGGCACTGACAGGGTCAGCTTCAGTTTACCTAGGTCTTTTTCAGAACCTAATTTCCCAGTATGGTCAGTGGTCTGTAGAAAGTGGTGGTGGGGAAGAGAAGAGAGAAGGTGATTGCCAGCACTGAAGCAGGACCCCAACCTCAACAGTGGCACCATGCATTCATGGGGATGGTCCCAGTAGACTCCTTGGAGAAGGCATCTCAGCCAGGGACTACCACTCAGCCACTGAACAGAAAACATTTGCTAACTTGGCTTTGCATTGCTTTAATATTTCATGGTATGTACTTCAAGTCTTTCATTTCTTGAGGGTTTTTTTCCAAGTGAACATTTAATTCGTTATAATTTATTACTTAATGGTCACAAGAGAGTTTCTCACTGAAGGTTCAGCAGATTAAAAGCTGGGACATTTTCTGACCCAGGTGGAGCTTACCAGGTTAATTTTCATCCATGTCAAGTTGTTACAGCATCTTGAATCAACAGAACAATTTTGTGCCTACTGTTTATTTCAGAGTTAAAGAGAAACCTGCAAGGTTAATGAGTAGCAGGAAGCAATTCATTAAAGTTTTGATAATGTAAGGTTTCACAGCAATTTCACTTAATAAATTTTACATCCCAAAGGAAGAACAAAGCCTTGGAAAAAACATGCACTTAAGAGACTGGCAGTTAGGGAGGACCTCTCAGCACTGTTCAAGTATTTTGGCAGCTTTAACACTGTTTATGGAGTTCAGATTTTAATTCAGAAGTGCTCATTCATTGAATTGCTTTCTTAAATGTGACTTTTCCTAATAAAATATTTCATTAATATTTTGATATTTTCCTTTAAAAAATATTTAGTTCTCTATGACAACACCCTCAGCACATCTGTAGATGTTTCATGTAACTTAATTTCTACCCTGAAAATTGAATCTCTTTAACGAAGTACAACACAAGCATCTTCTACACATACACTGTTAGCCCCTCTTGAAGACAAGATGCCAGGCTGGACAGATATGACATCTGGTCTATTAGGGTAGTGTCTATAGTACCCACAAACATGAAAGAATTCCTGTAAAGCCTTGTAGCCTTCAGAGGGCTCCACAATGAGTTCAGATGGTTTTGTTTAAAAAAAAAAAAAAAAAAAAAAAAAAAAATCAAACCTTTACAGTCTCATTTCACTTCCTAAACTGAAAAAAATCAGAGATTTGGTTTTTTTTAGTGTAACAAGTGTTATCAATTAGAACATTAAAATTTTGGCTTCTAATTCCTCCATCTCTGTACTTCCCAGAGTTGCTCAGTGTGCTGGTTTGAGTGTAATTGGAATATTTTAGTGAGATAAATTATATCCTTAGCTGTGAGAAGAAAGAAAAAAAGACAACAGTAGCCTATATCACTCATCCTTCTGCTGAGAAATGCAACTAGTCAAAATATAGATAAGACACTCACTTCTCACACACTTCTCAGTTCTCACTTCTCCTTCTCTCTGGTGGTCTGTGTGGTTGCGTCTGCCTTAACTCTTCAATCTGACCTAACCCTTTTTTCCCCTCTAACCTTCTTGTCATCTGTTTGATATCTCACCTCAGATCTCTCCAGATTTATCATGTGAGATATATGAGGAGAGGGGTTTGGGTTGGGAGTCTGCTGGCAGTTCTGATTGTTTT